>LBNU01002245.1:25128-38565 GCA_014162995.1 Artemisia annua | reverse complement strand
GGTACTTGCCACTTCACTATACTACATCGGTCAGGTACACTGCCTGGTGGGGATTGCAAGCTTCTCAAGATCCCTTGAGAGGTAAAACCCTAGTGCGTGGTCGCAATCCCGCGCATCAAGTGAGCAAAAGGCATTTGTTAGTGGTTCATGGTGTACGAGTGAAGAAGAGAAGGACAAGATCTGTCTCATGGCGAAAGACTCCAACGAGGTATACTCTGATTCTCTTTACTATAATAGTTCTTCTTTAGATGATGAAACTTTACATTTAGAATATAAGAAACTATGCAAAATTAGTTTTAAGGTCATTAACTAAAAAAAACATATGAAAAGTAAGAAAGAACTAGAAAAAGAAGTTTTTGAACTAAAAGAGAATATAAAAATACTGGAAAAAGGTAAAGGACTTGATTTAGAATGCAAGGCTTGTTTGGATCTTTTGATAAAAGAAGGACCAACTTGAAGTTAAGCTTGATAATTTGAAAATACTTGATAGTCAAAAATTAAAGAATAACAAAAAGGGTTTGGGATTTACAGAATATGTTACTTCGAATAGCGAAGAAAAACAAACACAATTTGTAAAGTCTGCTGAAAAACCAGTGATGAGGTGTAACTTTATACATTTTTAAGGGGTCATTTAGCTTTTAAATCCGTACATATTCGATCATTTATTGCCCTAAATCGTTTCTATTTTAGTCTTAGGTACTTGGGAAGCAAATGTTGGGAAATGGTACGTTTTGGGCTCGATTGGAAGGAAAAATGAAGAAAATGACAACATCAGGAAAAACGTCAAAGAAAAGGAGTTGTGACGGCGTCACAAGCACTACGTGACGCCGTCACTTGAAGAACTTGAAGAATCAGATATTACAAGTGACGACTCAGGCAATGGAAACGACCTCCTTCTGACGGCATCAAGACCAAATACTTAAGGCTGATGGTGTCACAACTTGCAAGTGACGCCATCACAAGATGATTATGAATATCACAACTTATGCGCGAAGTACCTGATACTGTTTTGCCATATCTTCTTCATATGAACTCGGATTTAGGTGATTCAAAAGGCCACTCGATCAGAACGAAAAGATATAAAACTTGGTTAAAAAAAGGTTGTGACGCTGTCACTCTTTAGAGCTGACGCCATCACCTCGAGCCGATAGAAAATCAGCCTATAAATATAACCTCATAACTTTAGTTTTTACAAGCCCTAAACCCTAAGTTCGACTCTAGGGTTTAGTTAGGTGTTTTTCTAGCAACTTAGAAGGTTTTAATCATTACATAAACATCTTGTAATGGTTTGTTTATTGATTCTATCTTAATTTATTTCTTCAATTATTATTATTGTTGCTTGTTCTTTATTGATTATGATTGGCTAATTCACCTAGCGTTTTGATGCGTATGAATTGTAAACACACTAAGTTTTACAATCCTCCTAGGCAGAGTACCTAACTGTTGTAATGTAGTATAGGTAAGAGATTGGAGTTTGATTGTTCTATAGGGGAATAGTGAGGTAGGCTCGAAGAGTGTAACGAATTAAGTCTAAGGGTTTAGGGATGATTATTTTTATATTTTATATTTTATTAGAAAGCAATTTAAAAATCTCAGGTTTTGGAAGAGTTTGGTTTTTAAAACTAATTAAACTAAATTAAATATAAACTAATATGCAGAAAAGTTAATTGGGGAAACTCGTATGATAGAAAATTGTATTTAATTAGAATCTCATTACTCCACAGTTATCTCTTATTGATTAGTCGAGTTGTCACGTCCTTGTTTAGTTAGAGCGTATATTCCTTAACATCAATTGAGGGTTGGTTACTCCCTAACTCTATGAACTATGTTCTAATTGAGCGGCGCCTAAGAATGCCCTTATAACTCTCAGTTTCCACAATGCAAACACAATTCACGCATTAAATACAACGAACATCAAGTTAATAATAACTAAGTGTTTAGTTGGACGTTCAAGCTAGTAATATATTTGACCTAGCCAGTTTTCCTACACCTAAAACACTTCACAACTAACTAAACAAGAATCGACACATAATAATCAATAACCAGGTTTCATGCAATCCTAAGAAAATACTAATAAATCTAGCCTAGCATAGTAATGAAAAGAAAATAAGATAAAGTAATCAAACAATCATAATTAAACATAATTGGATGATTAAACAACTTATATTATCAATACATGATGAGTCTTGAGGCTAAAAGCCCTAGAAAACTGAAAAATCCAGACTAGGGTTTTTCTCCAAAGTTGCCCACAAAATTCCACCCCTATAATGAAAATAATACGAAACTTTATATAGTATTGCAGTTGTGAGGGCGTCACTTGTTAATTGTGACGTCGTCAGCTCGCCGTTATTAGGGTTTCGAGATTGGCACCGACTTATTGTGGCGGCGTTACATTATGGTTTGACGCCGTCGCTCTTGATTTTCTTGGTCATGACGCCGTCAGCTTGAGGCCGTCTTCATTGCCTGAACTGTCACTTGCAAATTCGAAACTTCAACATCTTCGTTAACCTTCAAGTGACGGCGTTACTTAGTAATTGTGACGCCGTCCCAAGGCCTTTTGGTGACGTTTTTCCCGATGTTGTCATTTTTTTCATTTTTCCATCTAATCGAGTCTGAAACACGCCATTTTTTTAGCAATTGCTTTCCATGTACCTAAAACTCAAATACAAAAGATTTAGGGTAATAAATGATCGAATATCCACGGATTTAGAGGCTAAATGACCCCATAAAAAAGTATGAAATTACACCTCATCAAATATCCCTACACTTGGAATTTGCTTGTCCTCAAGCAAATGTGATTTTATCCTAATCAATTTACAAGGTAAGGGGCATTTAGCAATGGTTTAAAGATAATTTACAAAACAACTCATTCTACAATAGTCATAACAAGCATGTAAATTATATACTAGCACCTCAAATAAAGTATTTGGATTCTCTCATTTCTTGGGTGTATATGTGATATACCATTATGGAAACGGAAAAATAAACACTTTCCACGTGTCATAGAACATAGATTACCATAGGCTCGATAAAGGATCAAACCTCCACCACTTTGGCGTACGCACCTAGGATATCAAAGATGACTTTTAAAGGGTTGTAACATTAGGTGTAAGGGTAAGGAAAACACGGTTTTGGGGATATGGGGAATTTACTGGTGGAAAGTTAATCATCTAAGTTAGTTGCATGTACAAAGTGGCGTTGCTAAGCCAAGACTCGACACACGAATTATAACTCTTTTTGTATTTTTCTTGACTCTTTCTTGACTTAAACAAAAGCACGATGGCAGTCCGTATGTTTTCTTTTTCCTTTTATATTGTTTTTCATTTTTTTCTCTTTTTTTATGTATATATTTTTTCATACACTTTTACCCTGCCATCTTTTGATCTGATGAACATAAATAACTTGGGATTTATAACTGCATCCCTACACTTGCATTTTTGCATAAACATAAACTAACTAATGACCCGAATTGCGAGGAGCAAAACACGTGGAGTATTTAAAACATTAACGTACATATGGGGGTAATAATGTGACTTTCTTCCTCATTACTCCATAATAAATAGTACTAAACCCATTAGTCCGAATCATCCCAAAACTATAAAAAAGATATGACTCGACTTATCAACCATGTAATCAACTAGATAATAAACCAAGGGTTTAAAAAATATGATGTAACAATAATGCACTAAAAATGAGTGCATACGAGGTAGGCTAAGGCGATTTGGGATAGATTGTAAACAATGCTCTTCATTAATATTTCGGAATCAATCGAAATATTAGAAAATTCACGAAAAGGGTAGGCTCAGAGGGGTTCACTAGGGGAATCTTTTACTAAAAATAAGTATCTAGCAGGGGTGTGGGTAATTATTTGACCAGTGTAGCCAATGTAATTATAATAAACATGTTTAAAACAAGAGTTATCCTAATGCTCTTATCATTTAGTCAATCCAAATCACACGAATTTGATCTCACTAGTGATCCCGAAATACATCACTAAAGCAAGTTCTAGAATCTATATACTACTGGTACACTCATAAGCATTAAAGGTGTATGCTTTTTCATAAATATCTAAAGGCAGACCTCACATTTTTTGGTGAAATTTTTGAGTGATAGGGTTTTGTGCTAACTATATAACTCCTATCCATGAGACGCTTTATTAAGACTAAAGTTTCACTTGTATATGTCATAACAAATTTTAAAGTTGGTGCTAAAATTATCTATACAAGTATTTCTTTTGGTTTATTACACAATCACTAAAGAACAAGACAAATAACATATGTGTGACTAGTTTCTAAGGTGTCCTTTTTTACCCTCACTATACTTAAATTGAACATTGTCCCCAATATTATTAAAAAGTACCAAAATTGATAAAGGGAAGAGATAAAAGAAACTAGTACTCCCCTAATTAGCTCGGTATGAATGGAAATCGGAAATACGGTCAAATCCTCGTCCAAGAAGATAAAATTGTCCAATGATATACTACTCGTCAAATACAACAACAACAACAACAACAACAAAACCCAATCCCGCCGGGGCACGAAACCTCGTCGAATACAACAACTACTCGTCGAATATAACCTGTAAATCTATAAGAAAATAAACACGAAACCTCGCATAAAATCAGCAATAAACACTATTCATAATAAAAACTAAACTAGAAAGCGAATAAGATATAATGCTTGTAAAATAAATGTTTACAGAAATCTATATTTAAAATTCTGGAAATTTTCAAAAATTAAGTTTCGACAGAAAAACAAAAATCTAGAAAAAAATATGTTGCTACAATGCCTAATGCCGTCACCTTGTAGGTGTGACGCCTTCAGGGATGACCTGACAGATTGTTTTGTTTTGTTTCCTGTAAATTTTCTGGAAAAGTCTAATTTTTAAAACCTGGAATTTTCTGTAAAACATTCATTGTGAGTCGATACACGCATTTAACTCTAACAAACACACAAACAAGATAGAATATATGCTAATCATGAATTGTAAATTTTTATGTTCGAATTTTGTTCTTTTAAACAAAAATATGAACTTCCCTACACTTACCTTTTTGTAAAGAGTTAATTTCTTAAATCGTCCCTGTGGTTTGTCGGGTTTAACGAAAATGATCCCTCTCAAAAAAATTTAACAGATCCTCTCCCTGTGGTTTTGACCCGTATCGGGTTTAGTCCCTTGACCATTTTTCTATTAGTTTGACCGTCAAGGATGGTTGAAATGACACTAACACCCTCGTATGTTTAAGCGTATGGTCCATGTGGTTTGTCTCGTATCATAGATTTAGTCCCTAAGTGTTTATTTTTTCCTTTTTTTTTCAAAATATTTTCTGTCCGCATTTTTTTAAATCTTTTTTAAAGAAGTTTTTAGAACTTTCTTGCCAGATTTTCTTTTTATTTTTTTTAATTTTCAATTTTTTTAATATAAATGTTAACTTTTTTTTATCAAAAAAGTTTTTAAAAAAAAATATGTCAAAAAATATATATACATATATATTCTGCGAAAAATATTAAAAAAAAGTTTAAAAATTATGTCAAAGCCTTTTTTTTTCCAGAACATTTAAAGGAAAAAAAAATATCTAGCTAAATATTTTGATAGAAATTTAACAAATATTTATTAAAAATCTTTTTTTTTCAAGAAAAAAAAAAATCCATTAAAAAGTATTCTAAAAAGTTTAAAAAAAAAAGATGTCAAAAATTTTTAAAAATATTATTGCAATTTGTTTTAACAGATTTTTTTAATTTTTTTTAATTTCATATTTTTAAAATTTTTTATTACAACCTTTTTTTTTATTTTTTATTTTTTATTTTTTTTTTAAATAATTTCCTTGACGAAAATGATTTTTAAAAAATATTTGCTAAATTTTTTTCAAAAAATTTTAGACATATATTTTTTTTAAAAAAAGTTTTGACAAAAAAATCATTGACATAATTTTAAAGTTATTACAATATTTTTCGGTAAATATATATGTATATATATTTTTTGACATATTTTTTTAAAACTTGACAAAAAAAGTTGACTTTATAAAATAAAAAAAAATCAAAAAAAATTTAATATGTTTTGCAGAAAAAAAATTTCCGTCAAAATATTTTATAAAATAAAAAAAATCTTGTAAAAAACAAAAAAAAAATAAAAAAAAGAGTTAACTACATTTTTGGTCCTTGTGGTTGTATCAAAATTTCACTTTTGGTCCAATTTTCAAAAAACGTGAGATTTCAGTCCAAAAGGCATAGTTTGGTTCCACTTTTGGTCCAATTTTCTAACGAAGTTAATTTAGTTAGTTAAGTGTGGCAACATTAGTCCTTTAACCTAACGGTCGTTTGCAACATTAGTCCTTGTTGGGAATTATTTGTAACAGACTTAAAAGTCTGAATAGCTTAGTTAAGTCGGGTAGATAGTTAAGTCTGCCAGTACTAAGTTATGTCTGGCCAGTGATAGTTAAGTCTGTTTATGTTAGTTCAGTTAAGTCTGTTTTGCTGAACAAGTTAGATAAGTTAGGAGACATTATAGGAAAGGATATGCACGCGGTTAGATATCTTAGGAGAAGATATGCATGCATCTTTTCACACGTTTGTAGAATTAGGGTTTCCTTGTAGTATAAAAGGAACCCTAAGGAATTGAGTTCGAGGCCAAGTTTTCTCAAAGTTAATAGAATATAAAGTTAGTAATTCTCTGTATTGTTCTTACTGTTTGTGTTAATATTCCGCGTTAACCTCAAGTATACATTGTTTAGAGTTTCTCATATAGATAGTTTGGATTTATCCAAGGTATCAATTGTCTTACAAAGGCTGCTCAGATCAAAAGCTTTAGACCTACAAGTGGTATCAGAGCCTCGCTGAGGGACTCTGAGTAAGAAGAAACACGGATCCACACACCACAACCACTCAAACACTCATCAAAATCTCATAAAGATGTCAAAACCTGTTGATGAATTCTCTAGCCGTCACAGTGATTCTGATGAATCAAACCATGAAGATGCTGTCTCTGATAATGAGAAGCCAAAGCAACAACAGCAGATTGTGCCTGTAGCCAACATCAAACTCCCAATTCTTAAAAAGGAGGAGTATGATATTTGGGCAATGGAGATGGAACATTATCTGGAATACATAGATAATGATGTGTGGAAAGTCATACAGAATTGAAATTCAAAGAAAAGGTCTCTGTAGGCAAGGATGGTACTTTTAAAGTGCTTCCACCAGTCACTGCTGCAGAGATACATGCTGTAGAGAAAGAAAGAAAAGCTAGGACCATTCTTCTGATGGCCATTCCAAAGGAACACCTAAGAAGGTTCCATGGGATGGATGATGCAAAAGAGATCTGGGAAGCAATTCGAATCAGATTTGGAGGGAATGCCAATTCCAAGAAGATGCAGAAGGCTATACTTAAATAGCAATTTGGGGCATTCACAGTGAGCAGCTCTGAAGGACTTGAAAAGGGTTATGAAAGGTTCCAACACCTACTCTCTAAATTAGAAGCTCATGGTTCACCTGTATCTACTGAAGATGCAAACCATAAGTTTCTTAGATCCTTGCCTTATGAATGGACAAATGTGACCATTAGCATGAGGCTAAAAGAAGGTGTTGATGATTGGTCAATTGATGATTTGTTCAACAATCTTAGGGTTTTTGAACAAGACATCAAAGGAAGCTCAAACCATCTTCAAGTGTTGCTAATGTTGCCTTTGTTGGACAAGGCAAGACCAGTACTAACAAAGTTAGTTCTGGCAGTTTTAACTCTAGCAGTTATGCTTCTTCTTCAAATAACATAAAGGAAAGAGACATCCCTGCTGGCTTTGCTGATGAAGTTCTCTACTCTCTTTTTGCAAAAAGGTCTGATGAAAGAGATCTCATTCATGATGATCTTGATCAGATTGATGATGTTGATATTGAAGAAATGGACATCAATTGGCAACTGGCCATGATTGCACTCAGGATGAAAAGGTTCTTCAAGAAGACTGGAAGAAACATCAAATACAATGGAAATAAGCCAGTTGGTTATGATAAGTCAAAACTTGTATGCTGGAAGTGCAACAACAATGGTCACTTTGCTAGAGAATGCACAGCAAAAGTGACTTCTGAAGAGAAGAAGAAGAGGAACTCCATATATCCATAAGAAATGCACAAGAAGGAGACAAGCCAGGTTGGTCTGCTGACAATGGATGATGGCATTATCAATTGGGTGGAGCACAATGAAGAGGAGGAACCTTCCAATCATGCTCTAATGGCCATAAGCTCTAACTCTGAGGTATCTCTATGTTCTAAACTATGTATTGATTCATACAATAGTGTTAAAGCTATTTGTGATGAACAAACTAATCAAATAGAAGAACAGGAGATTAAAATGCTTATGAAAATGGTGTTAAAACCTTAGAAGCTCAGGTTAATAAACTTCAAACAAAACTAGCCAATTCAAATCAAAAACTTACTTTTCAGGCTAATGAAATATATGCTAAAGATGAAAAACTGAAAAAGTATAGGAGAATTGGTGAAAAAGCTCTTAAAGATAAAGAAGAATTACTGCAAATAGTAGACAAATGGAAAAATTCTTCTAGAAATTTGTCAAAATTAATAAGTAGTGGTATGAGCTCAACATGTAAAATTGGTCTAGGATATGAGATAAAATCAGATAGTGAGGTTCTAAGCTATAAAGAAGAAATGGATAGAAGCATGTTTACTGGTTCAGATACTGACTTTGCTGATTCTATTATATATAGTAGATTCTTAAAAACTGATAACTACAAAGGAGTTCCACCTCCTTTAAGTGGAGACTATACTCCTCTACTTGAGAAAAAGTTTGATGAANACCAACCATGCTCTAATGGCCATAAGCTCTAACTTTGAGGTATCTCTATGTTCTAAAATGTGTATTGACTCATACAACAATGTTAAAGCCATGTGTGATGAACAAACAAATAAAATAGAAGAACAAGAGATTAAAATACTTGCTTATGAAAATGGTGTCAAAACTTTAGAAGCTCAGGTTGATAAACTTCAAACACAACTAGCCAATTTAAACCAAAAACTTACTTTTCAAGCTAATGAGATATATGCTAAAGATGAAAAACTGAAAAAGTATAGGAGAATTGGTGAAAAAGCTCTTAAAGAAAAAGAAGAATTACAGCAAATAGTAGACAAATGGAAAAATTCTTCTAAAAATTTGTCAAAGTTAATAAACATTGGCATGAGCTCAACATGTAAAATTGGTCTAGGATATGAGATAAAATCAGATAGTGAGGTTCTAAGTTATGAAGAATAGATGGATAGAAGAATGTTTACTGCTTCAGATGCTGACTTGGCTGATTCAATTGTTTATAGTAGATTTTTAAAAAACTGATAACTACAAAGTAGTTCCACCTCCTTTAAGTGGAGACTATACTCCTCTACCTGAGAAAGAGTTTGATGAATCACTATATGTGTATGGTAAAAAAAGGACCTCAAGTGCCTGAAACAAAGGTCTCAGAAGATAAAACCAGTGAATACTCTACCTGTCAATCTAATGGCAGTGAAGAGTCACTTGGAAACACCTCTGAGCACTCTGAATCAGAACCTGAAAGTGTGCCAAGTGAAGTGTGAAGGTCTAATTCTGTGAAAAGTGATAAACCTGATGTGTCTGAACCTAAACAAAACCTGTTAAACCTAGTTGTGAAACTCACTTAAAATCTCCTAGGCAACAAGTGAATAAACCAGAGACACCAAAAGGGAAAAGAATGATAAATGGAATAGAGTGTTAGGAGGAGGTTATGTATATACTCAGAAAAGATGCTTTGTGTGTAATAGCATTAGTCATTTAATAAAAGATTGTGACTTTCATGAAAAAAGAATGGCTAAAGAAAATGAGTTGAGAAAACAAATAGTGGTTAATACTGGTAATGTTGTGGCTAAACCTGTATGGAATAATGTAAATAGAATTAATCATGCTAATCAGTTTGTCCCTAGACAAGTTCTACTTAATACTGGTAAAACAAATGTTAATTCTGCTCATTCAAGGGTTAATACTGGTCATTTCAAAGTTAATTCTGGTAGACCAAATGTTAATAGAGGTAGAAGCCAAGTTAAATTTGTTGGGCAAAAGGTTAATCCTGTTTATCCCAAGGGTAATGCTGGATATTATAGATCAAAGCAACCAGTTAAACCACAGGTGAACCAAGCTAATCAAAGAAATCACTTTGCAAAATCTTATTCACCTGTGAGAAGACCTATTTCACAGGTGAACAATTTTAACCAAAGAAGAAATTTCTCCAAATCAATATCACCTGTGAGAAGACCCATTGTAAATAATACAGCTAAGATTTCAAACTCTTATGCTGTAAAGGGAAAAAGAGGGTCTCCTACTAGAGACTTAGATTGTTGGAAATAGGACCCATTAAAGAATGAACTTAATTATAAGTCCCAAAGCAGTATCAGTGGATCTTGTTCTTACAAGACTTACAAGTATGTAGATCCACAAAATGGACCCAAGCCTGCATAGGCATGGGTCATTAAGAGAAACTAATCTCTTATTTATGTGCAGGATCATCCACTCAAGAACATGGGAAACAGAGGTATATTTGACAGTGGATGCTAAGGGCACATGTCTGGTAACAGGGAACACATAAAAGATTTTGAAGAATTAAAAGGAGGATCTGTTACTTTTGGAGGTAGCAAATGCTACATTACTGGTAAAGGTAGAATTGTTGTTGGCAATTTAGAATTTGACAATGTCTCTTTTGTAAAAGAACTTGGGCAATTTAATCTTTTCTCAATATCACAAATTTGTGATAAGCAGCTAAAGGTTCTTTTTACTGAAACTGAATGTTTTGTGTTGACTTCTGACTTTAAGATGCCTGATGAAAGTCATATACTCTTAAAAGTTCCTAGACAACACAATATGTATAGTTTTGATATGAAGACATCTGCACCTGCAAAAAGGTTTTGCCTGTTTGTTTGCAAAAGCTACATTAGATGAACCTAAATTGTGGCACAGAAGATTGGGTCATATAAATTTTGAAACTCTTAACAAACTTGTGAAGGGAAACCTTGTAAGAGGTCTACCTTCCAAGGTTTTCAAAAATGACCATGCTTGTGTGGCTTGTCACAAAGGTAAACAACATAGGGCTACCTGCAAGGCCAAACTTGAAAGATCCATCACTAAACCATTACACATGTTGCATATGGATCTCTTTGGGCCTACTTCTGTAAAGAGCATTAATTATGCTCAATATTGTCTTGTTATCACTGATGATTGTACAAGGTTTTGCTGGGTATTCTTTTTGTCCTCCAAGGATGAAACTCCTGGCATTATTCAAAACTTCATAAAAAGGATTGAGAATCAACTTGATCCAAAGGTCAAAATTATTAGATCAGAGAATGGGACTGAATTTAAGAATAGAAGTATGCTTGAATTCTGTGGAAACAAAGGAATAAAACAAGAGTACAGTAATGCTAGAACTCCACAACAAAATGGAGTTGCTGAAAGAATGAAGAGGACACTCATTGAGGCTGCCAGAACTATGCTTGCAGATTCACTTTTACCTACTACCTTTTGGGTTGAAGAAGTTAATACTGCTTGTTATGTTTCCAATAGAGTAAGGGTGACTAAACCTCAAAACAAAACTCCTTATGAACTATTGTTTGGTGAAAAGCCAATGCTTAGCTACATAAGACCATTTGGGTGTCATGTTACTATTCTTGATACACTTAGTGCTCTTGGAAAGTTTGATGGCAAGTCTGATGAAGGATACTTAGTTGGATATTCAACTACCAGCAAGACTTACAAGGTGTAAAATCTGGAAACCAAAAGAGTTGTTGAAAATCTTCATGTTGATTTTCTTGAAGAAAAACCTAATGTACAGGGACTGGGCTATAGATGGATATTTGACATTGATTATTTAACTGACTCTATGAACTATGTTCCTATCTCCCTGGAGAATCAAGCTAACTCTACTGCAGGTTCCTCAAATGATACTAATAATGCAGGTACCACAACTGAGGAAAAATAAGTATCTGAGCACTTCATCATACCTACCACTGTTCAATTATCTGCATATGCTAATGAACCAAAGAAATCTTTTTCTCAAAAGGTGATAAGTGTAGAAGCACAAGCTAAGGAGTCTTCTTCTCAAAATGCTAATACTCAAGATCTTGGAAAAGAAGCAGATCTCCACTTGGAAACAGCACCTGAAACCACTACTACCAGTACAAACTCTGTTAATACTGGCAGTGAGTCTGAAAAGCTTAATTTCACCTCACAAGCTGATCTAAATGATCCTGTCATACCAGAACCTGCTATTAGTGATGTACCTGATGAAGGACTCTTTACTGAAGCATCCTATGATGTAGAAGGTGTGATCACTGACTTCAATAATCTACCAACAGAAGTGGATGTGAGTCCTGTTCCTACACTAAGGATTCACAATGTTCATCCAAAGAGTCAAATCCTTGGTAATCCTAAATCAGCTGTTCAAACAAGGAGACAAATACAGCAACAACTTGGATCTCATGCACTCATCAGCTTTATTCAGAAACAAAAAAGGAACAACCACAAAGATCAACAACACTGCCTTTTTGCATGCTTTCTCTCTCAAAAGGAACCTACCAAAGTCACTGAAGCTTTGGATGATGAAAGTTGGGTTGAAGCCATGCAAGAAGAGCTTTTGCAGTTCAAGTTGCAACAGGTGTGGGTTCTTGTAGATCTACCTCATGGGGCTAAAGTCATTGGCACAAAATGGGTCTTCAGGAACAAAAGAGATGAAGGAGGAGTGGTTTCAGAAACAAAGCTAGATTGGTGGCTCAAGGATACAGGCAAGAAGAGGGCATAGACTATGATGAAGTGTTTGCTCTTGTGGCTAGAATGGAACCCATTCGATTCTTCTTAGCCTATGCATCCTACATGGGATTCACTGTGTATCAAATGGATGTCAAAAGTGCCTTTCTTTATGGCAAAATCACATAAGAGGTATATGTTTCTCAGCCTCCTGGTTTTGTTGACCCTGCTCATCCTAAGAAAGTATACAAGGTGATCAAAGCACTTTATGGACTACATCAAGGTCCCAGAGCTTGGTATGAAACTCTTTCTTCATTTCTTGAAGAAAATGGATACAAAAGGGGGTAATTGACAAAACCTTATTCATTAAGAAGGACAAGAAAGATATTATGATTGTGCAGGTTTATGTGAATGACATCATTTTTGGGTCAACCAAAAGGGCTTGGTGTGAAGAATTTGAGGCATTGATGAAAGGAAAGTTTAAAATGAGCTCAATGGGAGAACTCACTTTCTTTTTTGGTTTGCAAGTCAAGGAACAGTCAGATGGCCGATTTATATCACAAGAAAAGTATGTTGCTGACATGCTTAAAAAGTTTGACTTTGCAAATGTTAAAACTGCAGTCACACCTATGGAGAACAGAGTGCCTTTAACTAAAGATGAAGATGCTGCAGATGTGGATGTGCATCTCTACAGATCAATGA
>LBNU01002245.1:0-15038 GCA_014162995.1 Artemisia annua | reverse complement strand
AAATTGGGTACACATCATGGATACACGCTTGTTGAAGTTGTATTGAATATCGTTGTATAAGCGTAGTACGCATGTGGTTTCGGAGCTACCCAAAAGCCCGTTGTTATGTATGAGCTAAGGTGCTTCAAGACTTCGGATTGAGATCGGGCCTTGGATCCTAGATTCCAACCCTAGCAGTTGGCGGTAGGTCTTGGATTGAAACCGTGAAGGTTCGGAGTTGAGAAGTTACTAAGGCAAGAAAAAAAAAGAAAAAAAAAATGAAAAAAAAAAAGAAAAAGAAAAAGAAAAAAAAAGGTATCAAGAAAAGAAAAAGAAAAGAAAGAATAAGGATGTATGTTGAAGATTTATGGATCATGAGTTCTAGTATTAAGACTAAATTTGGTCGCGCGTGAGGTGCATGTTACGATCCTAGATCGGGCGCATGAGGTGCACGTGAAATGTACTCGCCAACTTATGTCTATTTATGATGTATTCCAAAGTCTTTGTATGTATCCAATATCCTTGATGTGGACCACATTTCTCTTGCAAACCTTCTTAAGAGAAGATCGATAACTACTTAGCGTATGAATTTGGTATCTTTATCGGACTAAATCATATTGAAACGAGAAAATATGAAGCAATTCATTTCTCAAATCAATTAAAAAATTCTAGATGCACTAAGATTTGGGAGCGGGAGGTGACCACACACAAGTAACTTCCATGAGTGGTATTGGTATCTAACGTCTAAGTAAGCGGTGATCTCGTTTTTGCACTTAGTTTGGGACTTGTGAAAAATCAGGGACGATGAATTTTATCCAATCGGTCACTTTTCTATGAATCGTGTTCTTGCTCTATGACCCTTAATCGTTATCAAAAGATAATGAAAGTCATTCACACCGTCATATGCTAAAATAGTGTAATATGTGATGTACATAGTCAAAAACGGAAAGCCGGGGCGTTTTAGGGAATAAATGATTTCGAATTTCTCTTGAACGTTTTGCTACTTTTCAAAGTTAGTAAGGAGAGGTTTTGAAATTATTTACCCTTAAGGCGTGATGTGATTACATTGCGTGAGGACACGCAATACCTTAGTCTGGGGGATTTTGGTATGTGCTTATTCACATACCTTTTATTCACCATTATTAGACTATTTTAGACCAAAAACTAACGCGAAAAGCCAAAGATATCGTGTTTTTGTGTTTATGACTGTGCAGGTATGGATATTGCTAAAACATCACAAAAAGCAACCTAAAAGCCCAAAAAGAGCACGAGATGTGGAAAAGAGTTTGAAAGAGAAGCAAAAGAAGAAATCTACTCATGAAAAGCCCGTGAAGATGAATTATTTCTCAAAGGCTCAAGAAAGTACAAGAGACACTTAATCAAAGCTCATTGATGATTATGAAGCTATAACTTTCTAAATCCGAGCAAGTGATCACTTTTACATTATTGAAGATCTTTGGAAAGCTCGTCAACTCATCACCTCAAAGTTACAAGGACTATAGTCGTGTTTTAGAAAGTTAAGATAGTGTCGTATCTCTAGTTTATGCTTTGTATGAACAAAATTATAAAGACTAAGGGGCTAAGTGCAAAATGTAAAACAAGGGATTAGTCACCTAGACTCCCTTAAATACCACCCCATGGCCTCATTTTAGTCTTGGTTAGTTTTTAGTTTTTGGTTAGAATTTAGTTTATTTTCATGTTGTAGTGTAAGATTTTAATGCAAGCTTTTTATTTCATGTCCAAGTCTTTTACTTTGCTTATTTCCTAGCTTATTTGCACCTTCTTTTCATCTTATTCAAGCTTCTTACTTCTATCTTGATTCAATATAAGCTCATATAAGTCTTGCACCACCTTTGCATGAGAAGAAATTTTCGTGCCTCTTTATGATGACTTGAGCTTATTTGGGTTTTGGTAGCTTGAGAGAGCTTTATTTACGTTTTTGTTTAGCTTATTTACAAGTTTTAAAGTCGTTATCTTTAGCTTTTTAATCTTTCTTTTGAGTCTAAACTAGCTTTTTAGTTACAAGCCCTAGAAATATGTTTTGCTTATTTTGATTAGTTGCGTTTTCTATAGCTTATTTTGAGTATTGGTTTTGCTTAATATTGAGTTTAAATAAGTTTTCTTTAAGTTTTTATAAAAATTTCACGTAAAAAAAATAGTTCGTATTCCTTAAACCCCAAAATAGCGAGTTTGGTAACTAGGGTTTAGTAGCGAGTATGCATGTTTCCATTTTCATAGCGAGTAAGCTAATTTTTGGTCTAGCGAGTTTGGTCTTGGCTAGAACTCTAGCGAGTTTCATCTCTAAACCCTAGCGAGTTGGATTTTTCTTTGATAGCGAGTTTGGTTTTTCTATGTACTTAGCGAGTATGGTTTTCAGTTAAATAGCGAGTTTGGGTTTGTTTTGAGTCTAGCGAGTTAGAGTTCAAGCCACCTAGCGAGTTTCATTTTTGGTTCCCTAGCGAGTTTCATTTTTTTTTTGTGTAGCGAGTTTGGTAATTTTTTTATAATAGCGAGTTTCATTTTTCAATAGGTAGCGAGTTTGGATTTTTATTTGCTTAAGTCTTTGAGTCTTAAACTTTTTAGTGTCGTGTCTTATTTGTTTCGTTGTTCAAGCCGAGCTAGGCTTATTTGCACTCCATCGTTTATCGAGTGGAGTTTTCTTTTATTAATTTCCTACCATTACTCTGTCGAATTTTCTGTTAAACCTTTTAACTTAGTTTAATTTTCTTTTCGTTAATTAAAATACAAAACTACAAAAACGTTTTCTTTACTTCTTTCTTTCTTAGTTTAAACTTTTATTTCTTTTTCGCTTTACTTAGTCTCATGTTTTCTTTCATAGTTAAACTTATTTCCTTTCTTATCGTTCTTTATTTCATTTAAACTTTATGCAAACCTTTCTTAGTATAACTAAACCAAATTCACATCTTTTAAACCATTCATCTCACATATCTCACGACTTGAGTGACTAGATCAATTTCAACGCTCGTTGGGACAACGATACCTAGTGGTTCTTGCTTTCATAGCTAGTTCTGCGACGATCAACCAGCTTCCACATGCTCATACTTACATCTCAACAATTATGAAAGCTCTCATGAAAGATCAAAGCAACATGAATGTCAAAGATAGATTCCATGCCAATAGAATCTACAAAGTGATAAAGACTAACGATCTTAAGCAACACACCGTCTAAAGAAGGATTCCATGTCAACACAAAGAATCTTCACATATGAAAAGAGAGCTCCTCACTTATGAAAGTTTCAAACATCAAAGATGTATGAGCATGTCGGAATGATGCAGATCCACTGGAGTCTAAGAAAGTGACGAATGGCATATTACAGCAACAGATTGATCACTATCTCATCAAGCAAAGACAAAGAACAAAAAACGATGAATCATTTCAAGATAATCACTTTTGAAGACGTCTAAAGCTATGAATGCCACAACTAAATTCCAAAGACAAAGATGTCAAGCATCCTCAAATGACCGTGACTAACATCACTTCTTCAACAACCGATCCTTAGGGGGAGATTGTTAGAACCTAAGTTTATCAACGTTTAGTCAAGTCTCGGTTATTTCATCATTTGTAATATGTTTCTAGTATATTTAACTTATCATGTAATGTATGAAGTCCATCATACGTCCAATGGGCCTTAAAGCCCATACGTCTAGAGACAGGAAGGAGAAAGGGAATGTTGCCCTAGCTCCTCTCCTATAAATAGGGACATTATGTAAACCTTTCTCTTGTTGGTTATTTCATTATCTTAAGGAAACTCTTGCACTTTTATTCTTCTCATTTGATCTAATCAACCAAACTCTATTTCTCATCTTATTTCTATCAAAACTATACTTCTGTTTACAAAATGGTGACCTAACATAAAGAAAAGCGCTTCTTGGGAGGCAACCCATGCTTTGTGTGTTTATTTGATTTTATTTGTTTCCGTATGTAAGTTATATTTCTTGTTATTGATTCATGCTTCAAACTAAATTGTGAAAATGCTTTATTTTGTTTTTAACTTCGTCTTAACTACATATAAAGGTATTTTGCAAAAGCTAAGTGTAAGGGAAATCTAAATCGGTTTATAAAGAACGAATGAACATGAATCATAACAATGAAATTAACATACATATTAGTATTTGTTTGAGTCAAATGCTTGCATCGAGTCATAATGAATTTTTGCAGGAATTCCAGGAAGTAAGATTTAGTTTTTCCAGAATTTTTCCCGGAAAATTAACATGAGAATTCTGTCAGATCATTCTGACGGCGTCAGGTTAAAATTTTCTGCAATTTTTGAAAGTTTTGTATTTCTTCCGGACATATAAAAAGTTTTGTCAATTCTTTAACTTATAATCTCCAGGAATTCTGCAAAATATTCATTCCACAAGCATTATATCTTATTATGTAGATTTTACCGCCGACTTTACGCGAGGTTGGCCTTTATCTTTTTCAGGTTAACAGGTTATTTTGGACAAGAAGACGATTATTATTTTGGAAGGGAAGCTTTGAACGCTCGTCTTTCTTGGAAGAAGATCTAACCATGTTACTTCACTATCCACATCAAACGATTCAGGGGAGTATTTGATTTCATTCTTTCATTTTATTTACTTTTACGTCTTCTATTTGAACATTGGGGACAATGTTCGGTTTAAGTGTAAGGGGGGTAAATGAAGGCACCGTTGAGAATACACTTACGCTTGATGTTTTGCTTTGTTTGATAGTAAATTTGTAATAAAACCAAGAGAAATATTTGTTAGGGCAATTTTAGCGCCAATTTAAAATTTTTTACAACATTTAGAAGTGAAACCTTGATCTTAATGAGCGTCTCATGGATAGGAAATTGTATGACTAGCACAAAACCGTACCACTAAAAAATTTTCCACCCCAAATATGTGAGGTTCGCCCCTAGAATTGGTAGGAAAAGCATCCATCTTTGGTGCTATGATGTGAGTACCGGTAGTATTTAGATTCTAGAACTTGCGTTAGGACCATCTCAAATCCACAAGTGAGACTACATTCGTGTAGTTAAGATTTACTACATGATAAGAGGCATTAGGATTAACCCATTGTTTTACACCCGTATATTTGTTATAATTACATTGACTTCATTGGTCAAGTAATTCTCCCACACCCTTTGCGTTGTATCCATTTTTGGTACACGATACCCCTAGTACACCCCTCCGAGCCTATCCTTTCGTTTCGACCTTTGAGCATCTTACTCAAAGTGAGAATTTGTTTACACCCCACTAAATGTACACCCAAATCGCCTTAGCCTACCTTGTATGCACCCACCTTTGGTGCATTATTGTGAAAACATTTGTTAAACCCTTAGTTAATTATCTAGTCAATTACATGGTTGCTAAGTTAAGTCATATCCTTGTACATATTGTTTTGGGACGATTGGGACTCATGGGTAAAGTACTAGTGTAATGGAGTAATGGGGAAGAACAACATTATTACCCCCATATGTGCTAAATATTTTAAAAGTACTCCAAGTTTTTCGGTTATCTTAATTCGAGTCATTAGAATAGTGATTGTAAAGTTATGTAAAGATTCAAGTGTAAGGGGAATGCAACTCCCTTATGATGTATTATTTGGGATGGTAGGGCAAGAGTGTATGAAAAAAATAAATAAATAAAAAATCGAAAAATCAAAAAAAATACAAAAAAAAAATGTGAAAAAGAAAAGAGAAAAACATACGGACTACCATCCCGTTTCCTTTTATGTTTCTTTTTAAATTTTGTTATTTCATTTTTAGTTTAAGATTGAGCCGATTCTTGACTTAAGCAACGATGTATAGTGCATGTATTTGATCATGATAATTAACTCGCCACCACTAAAATATCCTTTATTCCAACCAAACCGTGTTTATCATACCCCTACACCTTACGTTACAACCCTTTGTAAAGCCCTCTTTGATAGTTTATCTTAGGTGCTTACACCTAGTGGAGGAGTAATTGATCCTTTCCCAAGCCTATGGTAATCTATTTGCTATGACAGGTAGTGAGTGTTATTTTCCGTTTCCATTTATGAGATATAAATTTTATGACATTTGAGAGATGAGAGAATCCAAACACTATTTGTGAGGTGCTAGTGTATGATTTCCGTACTTGTTATGATTAGGGTCGAATAACTATTTGTTGTAATTACTTTTATATTTGTGTTAAATGACCCCTAACTCATATTTTAATTGGAATAAAAGCTTATTTGCTTGAGGACAATCGAATCTCAAGTGTAAGGGTATTTGATAAGACGAAAAGTGTTACGCTTTTAAGGGGTCATTTAAGCCTTAATTCGTATAAATGTGATCAAATATTGCCCTAAATCGTTCCTTTTGTCATTTTAGGTACTTTTGAGATGAATTCTGGACAACATACATATTAGGACGTTTTTGGAGCATAAAAGTGAAGAAAACGGGAAAGTCTCAAAAGATGAAGAAATTACAACCTGATGGCGTCAGAGTCACAAGGTGACGCCATCAGCAAGCCTTGACAAAAGAGTGGAAACCAATTATCAAATGATGGGCCAGAAAGATTTTGAGAATTAACACCTGACGCCGTCAGGTGTTAGAAGATGTAGGCCGTCAAGTTATAACTTAAAGAGTGACGGCCCAGAAGGAATTATAAGGTGACGGCGTCAGAAGTGGATCTAGGCCATCCGAGAAACCTAATGGCGGCGAGCTGACGGCGTCAGCCTCTATAACCTGACGCCGTCAGAATGTAAAATCTATATATAGTTTTCTATTTTTCATTCATTAAATGTGGAACTTTGTGGAGAACTTTTGGCACCAAACCCTAGACGAATTTTCTGTACTTTTTAGGGTTTCCAACCCTTGGAACCCTCATGCTTAATTAAAGATAAGTCTTCACTTTAATTCAATCAATATGTCTATGTGTTGGTTGATTATCTCTTTTGCTTGTCTTTTAATTAACATGTGTAGCTAAATTCTCTTGTGTTTGCTTAGATCTAATGAAACCTAACTATTAATTATTGGTTAATTGATGTGTTGTTGTTTGTTGGGATGATTGTTCCATCAATGTTAGGCTCAAGAAAACTGGCCAACCTCCTTTATGGTAACGTGCTTGAACGTCTTGGGAAACATGTAGCCAAGGCATACTAGGCTATTAAGGTAGTATTTAACGCATGAGCCACTGTTTACAATCCCTATGGTTGTGCCGTGCATGGCATAGGAGGAGATAAGAGCTCATAGAATTGGAGAGATATGTATGCCACTCCATGAGTTATTAGGAATACACCCTTCATCCACACAAGTAACATACATATCAATTAAACGGTAAAAGATAGTTAGGGAGTAATGAGGTCTAAGTAAACACACTTGTCTCCAAATTGTTTTCACAACCAAATAGTTTAGTTATTTTATTTTCTTTCGCAATAGTAGTAATTTTGGGTTAGTTGACTAGCAACTAATTCCGCCCACTCCTTCAAAACCAAGATTTTAACTTGCTTTCATAAAAACATAAAAATACAAAAAGAATCTTCCTTCACCCTTAGACCTATTAGGGTAGCTTTTCTGTCCTAACGAACACTATTCCCTGTGAGAGAACGATCAATCCCCCTTACTTACCACTATCCTATACTACATCGGTTAGGTACACTGCCTGGTGGGGTTGTAAGCCTCTTGAGATCCCTTGAGAGGTAAAACCTGTTGTAAGGTCACAAAACCACGCATCACTTAGGAAGAAAACAAAACCTAAAAGAATCTAGTAAATCTTATCCTTACTTAGAATACCATCCCTTTCGGTATTCTATTCCCTCTCTAAATCCTATCCAATCATTTTAACTTCCACTCCTTCGTTTTAAAACCTTACTCTCCCGCCTTTCCTCATCCTCCCATTTGAACTCCATCCTCCTACCCTTTTTGTTTCATTTCTCCCCCAACTCTTTTTAGTCTAAACTCTCTTCCTACATCATCCTACAATGTTCTAAGAGTTAGAACTTGTACTTCTCGTCATATCACAAGATTCTAATAGTTAGATCTTGTAAGAATATCTAGGTTGAACTTTAATCCTCATTATGTTCAACTACGATATTATGTTTTCTCTCTTTATAAGAATTATAAAGACAAGATTGACGATGCTCGTCATTCGAGATGTAGCTAATTGGTAACAGAATAGCTATGGAACTAGCCACCATGGCTTGAAGTTGTCTCTGTCATGGTTAGAGCATTGCTCCATCATGAATGGAACTTGTTTTCACCATGGCTAGAACCCGTCTCCATCCTGGTTAGAACTCGTTTCTACCATGACTCGAACTTGTCTCTAATACACTCTTGAACCACATATCCTTAAATGTGGATCACTTTTTCATTTTCGTCGATACTATTTAAGGACGATTTATGATTACTATTCTATTAAAATGAATTAGGACGCTTTTTCATTTTAAGAAGAAAGTTATAAAATGGATCATAAGTTTATAAGCTCTTGCCTGCAAGAATTGGGACGCCATTACTTGTAAGCAATGAGATGTAAACAAATGAGACCAAGTATCTGGCACATGTACAAACAATTCCTACTCCGTTTGTAAAACTCTTTTCCCTCCTTTTATCTTTTTCAACTCATCTCCTTCCCCTACTCCTACGTTTATCTAAATCTCAGGACGAGATTTCTTCTAAGGGGGTAAGACTGTAGCAACTCACAAAATCTCATCACTATCATTCCCATTACAAATACCTATAGTAGGTATTTCCACAGGTAAATTTTTGCTTTTTGCATGCATATCATTACATAAGTGACTCTCTAGGCCTACTCATGTATCTACACAAGATAATATCTCTACCCACACACCCTATAAACTCCTAGTATGTCAAGCATAGGATTACAACAACACCATAATAAGTAAAACACCAATCTAAAACACTAATCTCATCCCAAAACCCTAACTAACACTAATTAAGCCCTAATTAGGCCTATGTGTTTACAAAACCCTAATTGCTTATCTGAACTAGTTTAAAAGTGTTCAAGGCTTAAGTATGAGTTACCTTAGGAATATTAGGATACCTTAGGACCCCTAGGCATTAGTACAACCCATTAGAGCTTAGGTACAAGCCTCTTAAGCACAAGACCATAACTAGGTTATAACTTCTTGTAAACTAGGTCAACCCTTCCCAAACTTTTCCTATAAGCTACCACCACTTAGTATAAGCTTCTTAGGACTTAGGATTAGTCACTAGACACTCATAGGATACTAATCTAGGCACAAAACCCTAGGCAACCCTAATTACACCCTAAGCTAGTTTAAGTCCCAAACTAAGCTTAAACCTAAATTTAACCTACTATAAGCACCCAAGCACCCTACCACCACTCCCTAGCAGCCTCTTAGGCAGCTTACACACCACCTTAGACTTAACCTATCATCCTAGCACCCACCTCCATCACTTACTTAGGTCTCGTCTAGGTTAAAAACCCTAAACACCCTAAACCACCCTAACCCGTCCCTAAACTACCCTACACCACCTCTATAAGCTCTAAGTAGCTTACAAGCACCTCTCCTCACCACCTTGTGACTACCAAACCGCCATACACCCTCCTCGTCACTTCCTTGTCAACATTTCTCCCTAAACCGACTCCACGGTTTCACTACCACCACAAGTAACCCCAAACTGCCTCATAGACTAGCCTTGCCACACCATAGCTTCCATTAGTCACCTTATAGCTGCCAGGAGTCACCTCCCTCCCCCTTCGACACATAGCCTCCCATTTATTGGGCACCAAGGCTATCGAGTACTATATAAACCCTCGTACCCCCCATACCAAACCACACCTCTTCTCTTATCTTTACCTCATATATTATGGTCCTAGTAGTAGTATACGAGTCTTAGTGGTCCTAGTAGTCGAGCACTAGAAGCCTTAGGCCTTGTCGAGTTCCATTTTAGGCCGAGAAACCCTAAAACCCTAGTTAACCCCTCATTAACCCTCCCCTAGCCAAGTAATCTTCCATTTCTTATTCTTTTAGCTTTAGATTAGTTCTAGGATAGATATAGGATTCCTTAGATCCCTTAGAACCCCTTGCCTAAGCCTTGATCACAAAAACTAGCTCGTTATCTTTTTAAAACCCTAAAATGAGTCGAATTGCTATTTCTATACAATAAGCCCTTTTCATAAGTCATAAGCTAGAAAACCCTTTTGTCTCATAAAAATATAGTTTGCATGGAATTAGGACTAGTTTTGCAAAACTTTCCAAGCATAGGGGTATATATGGTAACTTTTTCTGAAACTATCATGCCTAGGGATTATTTTTTACATTTCTTAGAAGTTATAAGTATAAGGACCCTTTTTGCAGAATTATATAACCCTAGGATAAAATGTTAGAAAGTTATAAACTTATAAGGACTAGTTTTGCAAAAGTTATAAAGTAAAGGGGTATAAAAGGTAAATTTGAAAACTTATAAGTCCAAGGGTCATTTCTGTCATTTCTTAAAATATAGAAGTATAGGGACTAAATATGTGAAGTCTAGATAGTTAAAAAGTTAGGTAATATAAGTATTATAAGTATAGGGTAGATTTAGTAAATATATTAAACTTAAAGGTTATAAAGTAAACTATTTTCATATATATATAGCAAGCCTATTTTAAAGTTAGAAGCGTAACACAATACTAGGGAGCTTCATGTGAGGAGTACTATGTGGATATTTGTTTATGACGAGTCTGTTGGGTTTACGATTTAAAGTGCCCTTGCTCCTCATTAGATTATTGCATATACTTCTGAATTATGATGGCCCAAACGGTGTTATGTTATAACTAAACTCTAATAACAATATAACTCAATAGTAAGGAACTTCGTGTGAGGAGTTATATACTTCTGAATTATAATGGCCCGAACGGTATTATGTTGGCAGCATAATACAATAGTAGAGAGCTTCATATGAGGAGTTATACTTCTGGAATACGATGGCCTGAACGGTGTTATATTATATCTAAGAATCCTAAGATAAAACCCTTGATAAACATAAAACACAACAACTAGAGCTTGACATGCCTCCACAACACTAATAGACCTCAAGATACGTGAGTAAGTTGCCTAGACCTCTAGTCACTCAAACATCAATCACATAGCCTTAAGACCAAGTGAGTTTTCATAGCCTCACACCTTTTAAATGCTTTCTAAATGTTTTACAAACCCTGTGAGGGGGATACATGCTACTTGCTTTAAAAACCGAATACAAGTCTTTTTCTTTGGTTGTTGCACGAGTGATACTATTTATGCCACCATTACATAACTAAAATTCATGAGCCATAATCACTTGCGGGTTTTACGCAAGTGAACGCGAGTATAGTTGATAGATCTATTGGAGTTTGACAACTCCCGTTAGTTTACCTCAGCCGGGTAACCAATAAGTACTATACTTGAAACCCTTAAAGGATTAACTTTGGCAAGTTATCCTACTTTTCCCCTCATTGTTGGGTATGCAATCCCCATGACCCGGATTGTCAGTGCGGTTTCATGAGCTTAGTGCAACATACCCCACTCTTGATAATTGTGCATGCATCACAATTATCACACAGATACATACATTTTCCCAGATGGGTGTAACAAGTGAACCTAGGTAACTTGTATTCACCCATACCCTAAACCTATGACTCTCAATCAACACCTAGTGTTGACTTTTAAGCATGTATTCTAGGTAACGAAGCTCTGTGAAAATTATGGCATGGAGTGGTACAAAGCCTTGCAGGACTTTTCACTCAGTTATCATTCAAATTTCATAACAAACTTAGATTTTGAGGACTTCCTCTTATAAAACTCTGATGATTTTACTGAATGATAACTCATTCTATAAAAACGTATCTTTTCGAGTCATTTTCTATTACTGTAACTGTGATATCATGAAGTAATACCCCAACCTTAAATCCGCTGCGAAACGTGAAAATGGGGGTGTTACACGCCGCATATGAAACTTTGGTCAACGAAGAAGAGCCAACTTGTTCTACTTCAGATACGCCGCATTACATTATCAACATGCGCCGTATCTATATNTCATTTTCTATTACTGTAACTGTGATATCATGAAGTAATACCCCAACCTTAAATCCGCTGCGAAACGTGAAAATGGGGGTGTTACACGCCGCATATGAAACTTTGGTCAACGAAGAAGAGCCAACTTGTTCTACTTCAGATACGCCGCATTACATTATCAACATGCGCCGTATCTATATCAAGACTTCACCAAATAAAGATTCAAGTTACGCCGCATCTGAAGACGGTGTGTAAATATTCCAGAATATATTAATCTTGGACCCCACGCGAAGTTAAATACATCCACCGCATCTACTTATGTGATGCGCCGCATCGTATAACACTCCCATTTTTGGAACGCAGCGGAATACGACATGGGGTGCTATATATTAGTCACATTGTACAAATATAGTAGACAACTTTAAAACAACGTCATTTTTAAAATTCACATTCGATAATTTATCAAAGTCAACAAGAGGTCCCAAAAGTCTTAACATAAATCTAGAGATACATAGATTTAGAAATTTAGGTCATTATCGAATGAAAAGTTTATTTAAGCATGAGCCATCTTGGTGATTCATTTCTTGCGCCGCCCATCCAAGCTGAAGTCACTTACAGACCTGGGATAAACATGCTAAAAGTCAACATAAAGTTGAGTGAATTAATAGAGTTTAATAAGTAATTGGTTGAATACAAGTATTATTTATCAATAGACATATAACAAATACATATTGGGTAATCAGATTATAGTATAGAGCTCATGAAACCGAACCTTGACCTAGATTAATAGTGCCGCGAAAAGGTAAGATTTGTCATTTACCTCAATTCTCAATATTATATGTCCGTTTGATAATATCGGCATCAAGTGAGCGCTACTCACTCGGACAGGCCCGCCTAGCCCAATATGCATATTTATAATATTAGCGTTTACTTACGATTTTTAACGGTTCATGAAATTAGGGACTTTGATGGCAAAGGTACTCGATGTCTATAATCATGTAATCAGGTCAAGCATACCAAAAACTACTTGTATTCGGTTTGTAAAACTAGCATGTATCCCCCTCACGAGGTTTATAAAACATTTATATAAGTAAAGGCGAGGCTGTAAACTCACCGTGAATAAAGGAAGTAGTATGAAACAAGCGAGGAAATTAGCCGCGAAGCTCTACGATGAACCTAAATAGATATACGCTTGTCATAGTTTTTGAAAATAAACATTGATGCAATATGGCTATATATTATATAAATTATGATCTTAATTATGCTTGGTACATAATTTCTATATACTTAACAAGTTCTAATTCGGTATTCAAAAATGGTCTTTAAGTATGGCATTTACATTTCTTGCAAAAATTCAAGTGTTAAGTCTAAGGTTCCATTTTTATAAAGTTAAACCCTTTTTATACTTTTTATCTTAAAGCTGATGGAATTTTTATAAACTTGTTTACTTTCAAAAATCCGTTACTTGCAAACCGTAAGTCAAAAAATTAAGTTCTTTATATCCCCAGAAAGGTATTCATTTGTACTAACAAGTTCTGTGGGTCCCACTAAGTCAAACATTACCTAACAGTAGTAAAATTATAGTTTACTATTACTCTTCAATGTTCTGGAAATATTAACATCACAACAGTCTCACGAAAAATGCGATAGCTAGAGTTCTACAAGTCCAATTAATTCCCCGTTTGCGGACATGTTTAAGTTAAGGTGTTATCTACAACTTTTATGTTTTGAGAAATAGTTGGTTATGTCCAGAAAATATGACTTTTATGGGTTACAAATCTGTTGTAAACTATAATCTCGACATTGCTTCTAACTCGAAGGACCAAACTTGCTCGTTTTAAAGATGTCAACTGATGCGCGTGGATTGCAACACGCACTACGTTTTACCTCTCGAGGGATCTCGAGAAGCTTGCAATCCCCACCAGGCAGTGTACCTGACCGATGTAGTATAGTGAAGTGGCAAGTACCGGGGGATTGATCGTTCTCTCACAGGGAATAGTGTTCGTTAGGNTGTAATCAGGTCAAGCATACCAAAAACTACTTGTATTCGGTTTGTAAAACTAGCATGTATCCCCCTCACGAGGTTTATAAAACATTTATATAAGTAAAGGCGAGGCTGTAAACTCACCGTGAATAAAGGAAGTAGTATGAAACAAGCGAGGAAATTAGCCGCGAAGCTCTACGATGAACCTAAATAGATATACGCTTGTCATAGTTTTTGAAAATAAACATTGATGCAATATGGCTATATATTATATAAATTATGATCTTAATTATGCTTGGTACATAATTTCTATATACTTAACAAGTTCTAATTCGGTATTCAAAAATGGTCTTTAAGTATGGCATTTACATTTCTTGCAAAAATTCAAGTGTTAAGTCTAAGGTTCCATTTTTATAAAGTTAAACCCTTTTTATACTTTTTATCTTAAAGCTGATGGAATTTTTATAAACTTGTTTACTTTCAAAAATCCGTTACTTGCAAACCGTAAGTCAAAAAATTAAGTTCTTTATATCCCCAGAAAGGTATTCATTTGTACTAACAAGTTCTGTGGGTCCCACTAAGTCAAACATTACCTAACAGTAGTAAAATTATAGTTTACTATTACTCTTCAATGTTCTGGAAATATTAACATCACAACAGTCTCACGAAAAATGCGATAGCTAGAGTTCTACAAGTCCAATTAATTCCCCGTTTGCGGACATGTTTAAGTTAAGGTGTTATCTACAACTTTTATGTTTTGAGAAATAGTTGGTTATGTCCAGAAAATATGACTTTTATGGGTTACAAATCTGTTGTAAACTATAATCTCGACATTGCTTCTAACTCGAAGGACCAAACTTGCTCGTTTTAAAGATGTCAACTGATGCGCGTGGATTGCAACACGCACTACGTTTTACCTCTCGAGGGATCTCGAGAAGCTTGCAATCCCCACCAGGCAGTGTACCTGACCGATGTAGTATAGTGAAGTGGCAAGTACCGGGGGATTGATCGTTCTCTCACAGGGAATAGTGTTCGTTAGGCTAAAGGCTACTCTAATCTAGGTCTAAGGGTGGAGGAAGATTCTTTTTGTATTTTTATATTTTATGA
>LBNU01002244.1:156363-172808 GCA_014162995.1 Artemisia annua | reverse complement strand
CCAGTATACAAGTCACCACCACCCCCAGTGTACAAATCACCACCACCACCAAAGGAACACTACGTGTACAAGTCACCACCACCGCCGGTTTACAAATCTCCTCCTCCACCGGTTTACTACTACAAGTCACCACCTCCTCCTCACCATTAAAGAGTCACTATTGTTTTCAAGGTAATAATTAGTTACATGCATGAAACTTATAGTGATCAAATATGGTTATATACGTATACATTATACTAATTCATCTTGTTATCATTTCCTGCAGAATCATAGAATGATAAGTTGAGCTAATGAAACTATATTTCGAGATTCCAAGATGGAAAATAAACATGCAGGACAAAGAAGGGTTAAAAGTTGTACGGAAAGTGCTTGTATTTTTATTCATGTATTCTATAAATACTTGTTCAGTTTGTGTTTGATAATAAAAGATATACTCCAATTAATATCGATCTTTTGTCTACGTTGATTTTTAATTTTACAGTTTTGCGTTACACATATAAGAAGCTATATGATATCTTTTAGATTGAAAATTATAATTTATATGCTCAATAAATTAAAAATAATTGAATTCAGAATGTATGATTTAGCATATACATTTTATCTTTTTTCATATAAACATGCCATACCTTAATTTGTAACATGTAGAGAGGTACTGTTAAGTCTTTTGTATTGTCATTGAAAAACGATTATATATGATGCCATGGAAAAGAAAAAAAAAGAGGTTGAATTTCATTTTCGCACAACAAGTTGATCGAATCTTACACAGGTCCGAATCCTAATTAAAACCACAGACAATTCTTTAATATGTCGTTGTTCGGTCACTAGCCTAGTAGGCTATTTGGGTCATATGGCAATTTTTTTATCACCGGAACTTAAAAGTTTATCTAGACGTACTATGAAGAAATTATATTTGAAAATGAAGTGTATTAAACTTTTNAATCCTAATTAAAACCACAGACAATTCTTTAATATGTCGTTGTTCGGTCACTAGCCTAGTAGGCTATTTGGGTCATATGGCAATTTTTTTATCACCGGAACTTAAAAGTTTATCTAGACGTACTATGAAGAAATTATATTTGAAAATGAAGTGTATTAAACTTTTAATTAGCTTTGACTCTGGTTAGGTGTGTCGGTGAATAGATACGAGTAATAAACTTCAAGAACGCACACATGCATGCATGTAGTGGCGAAGCTTGAAAATTTTCTTTGGGGGGTCGGGATTTAATTTTTTTTTTCTTAACGCTATTTTTCGGGTAATATGTTCGGGTCGGTGATTCAATTCGGGTCGGGTCAAAAATTAAATACTATTATTATATAAAAAAAAGTTTCATTCACTAAAAAACTAAACATTTGTCCAATACAAGTACAACTAAACATTAAAAAGAAGACAAACGGTTGGTACCTGGTTCGATTCATTGAAGAAATTAAAGTTCAGCCTTTCGACCTTTAAGACCCTTGAATTCTTCAATTATGGACTCCGAATCAAACTTTTCAGCAATTTCTTTTTCTATGTAAACCACCATACTGTTTGCTAGATTATCATCTGACATCTTATTACGTAGGCGATTCTTGAATATCTTCATTGCCGAAAATCCCCTCTCTGGTTTTATTCTTCACCATATTCACCTACATAAATTGCAAAGAACTTATATTATTGGTACACTAATTTCTAATATCTACTTAAACACAACAAACAAACAATTAGTACTAATTTCTAATTTCTAAAAAGTCATAACCAAACATTCCAACACCATATTTTGGTGCGGCTGTGAGTGAACCAAACATTCAAACAAACAAGAAACAATTGAAACTAAATTGGCCAACCATTCCAACACCAATTTTGGTGTGGCTGTGGACTGTGGTCGCGACCCAAGTACCCCTCGATCAATTGTGGACTACATACACAATCTGAAGGGAATTAATTGTGAATCCATGGGATTTGTCACAGGAACCATTTATGACAAAAAAAAAAAAAAAAAAAAAAAAAAAAAAGAAAAAAAAAAAAAAAACTTACTTGTTACAATCTAAATGTTGCATTCAAAGGATACCATTGTCTCCAAACTCCTTATATTGCATTTTGCAAACTTCATCAGCCAAAACAAAGGGACTAACTCATGTTTTCAACTTATACTGAAAGGTAAAAGTTCGCACATATACTTTCTTTTCCTTTTTTATACATTTTTGTGTTGTGCTCACTTTCTCCTATGACATATTAATATCCGCTCATTCTTTAAAATCTCACCTCCATTGAACGTAATTCATACCCACTTTATAGTCGTTAACAGTGTGAGGCCCTGGTTGGGACCAATCTTGTTCTTTTTGCCTCGCTTTAAACAATTCAAAACAATTTTCTCCTTGTGCATTCTTCTTGCTTTTTTGTAAAATGTTGTACTCTCCTTGGTAAAAAGCATATGGTTGTTCTGGAACAAACTTAACTAGCTTGTATCTTCTAGTTACGATATCCAATTCTAACCTTATACGAGCTTTACAACCTGTTATATATTAAAAAAAAAATAAAAAAAATAAAATAAAAATTAAAAAACATTAGTTATACAATTAAAAAAAATTAAGAATCCCACGGGATTCAGAATAATCCCATGGGATTATATATGAATCCCATGGGATTTACATTTAATCCCATGGGATTCAGAATTAATCCCATGGGATTCAACATTACAAGTCATAAACATGGAGAGGTTTCAAACCTGTTACATGAATAGTGGTTTGTCTTTTTTGTTTGCCACTGTATTTAGCGTCCAAAGTGTCAATATTAACATGTCTTGGTGCTCCTTCTTTGTTGCACATGAGGTATTTGAGTGTTACAATTCCAGATTTTGTTGTTTTTGACCTGCTTTTTTAATTTGAAAACCTCCTGCTTCAGCGTAGTTACTATACATTTCTATAGGTTCGTCTATAGTGTCATAGCTTTTTCCCTCTTCTGGTACAGTAATTCGTTCATCTACATGAGGCACCCAATATACGGATCCGCCCAGTGTCTCAGAGTGTTCATATAAAGTTGGTCTTGGTGATTTCATAGAATCTAAATATAAAAATCAAGGGATTCAGATAACTAAAAACAAAAGAATTAAATAATTAAAATTATAAATCTCATGGAATTCAGTATGAATCCCAAGGGATTTATAATGAATCACATTGGATTGATAATGAATCCAATGAGGATTAAATGTAAATCCCATGGGATTCATTCATTAATAATGAATCCTATGGGATTTACATTTAATCCTATGGGATTCATTATTAATCCCATGTGATACACTATACTGAATCCCATACAGGATCCCATGGGATTAATAATGAATCCCATGGGATTTACACTTAATCCCATGGGATTTACATTTAGGGTCCGTTTGGTTGGCAGGTTTTGGATTTGGATTTGGGGTTGATAGTAAAATCCATTGTTTGGTTTATAAAAGTGGGTCCCATATTTGGGGTTGAGTCCCAAATATATGGGCATTTATAAAACCTCTTCCTATAGGTAGGATTTGTGAAATGTGTAGGCCTACATTTGTCTTCTTCATTTCATTTTTAATTTTATACTATAAAAATAATCATTAATAATAAAATATAATAATTTATATTATCTTAATATATTTTATATCTATAAAATAATATATTTTCTCTCTCTCTTTATTTAACTTCATCAAATCCAAATCCAAATCATAACCCAAAAACAAATCTAAATCCTAATCCTAATCCTAATCCTAAACCCACCTACATACCAAACGGGCCCTTAATCCTATGGGATTCTTTGTGAATCATGTGATTCAGTATTATGATATGAATCCTATGGATTTACAGATCATCCATGGGATTCAATTCGTAATATATGAATCATCATGATATCACACGATCCATAGGATTAAATGTAAATCCCATGGGGTAACACTTCTCTCTACACTAAACAAAAAAATTAAATCCCATTGGATTTACATGAAAAACTTTCTTTTTTCTTAAAAACATAGCATCTTCTCTTATCTGTTGGTAATCACCTTCTGTTAAACTAATACTCATCGATTAAAGTGATTTTCATCAAACTATCATTTTAGTGATGAACCGATGGTTTGTTGATGATTCGACTGTTTTTGATGAACGTCCGGTGGGTTTTTGATGAATCGTCGGATTCATGGTTATTCCGGGATCATGTGTTGGTGACGTTTTGTTGATTCGGCCGAGATTCATGGGGACTTCATGGTGTTGGCGAATTCCGGGTTTTGATGGTGGTTTGTTGATGAATCGGTGTTTTTTTTGATGATCAGGTGGTATGATGAATCCTAGGTGTTGGTGACGGTTTGTTATGATCGCAAGATTTCATGGTGATTCGGCGCGATTCATGGATGTTGGTGAGTTTTTTAGATCCGGTGGTGTTAGGGTTTTGATGCATAGAGAGAGAAGTTAGGTGATAAATGAGATGGATCAAATATTTTTTTGTTTATTAATGGATATTGATTTTACTATCTTGCCTTCTCTTGTATTTTTTGCTTCATCTAAGCCTTGGATGTGAAGGTAATGGATGGTTGGGATTGATTTTTTCTTTAGATACTAGTTGTTTATATAGATCTCCCTCTGCAATAATAGCTATTGGTGGTCTAAAAGTCGACTTGGCATGTTTAATGCGCCAGAAAAAACAACTTGAAAACTCAAAAAAGAAAGAAACAAATATTTTAATACTAGTTGTCTTTATATAGATCGTCACCTAGTGCAATAATAGCTTATGGTGTCTAAAAAGTGATTAGCATGTTAATGCCGCAAGAAAAACAACTTGAAACTTCAAAACAAGAAAGAAACAAATATTTGAATAAGATCATCTTCAGCGAAGTCAATCAGCCTATCGCCATCCAATAAATCAAAACAAGGGCTTTTTTTTTTGGTTTAAACAACAATGTTTGGTTTTACAAGCTTTTAGTTCACTTCCTCAAAGCTACTAAACTGCCTATCTTAGATTATTCAAGCTTTTAGTGTAGATAGACAATTGTTTTCATGATTTACACACATATAGCAAAAGTAGTAAAACGTAATGTAATATGATAAATTACGCAAAGCAAAAATTAATATCATCAATAAATAGTAAATGGTGTGCAAATCTGTAAGATCATGATAGAACATAAATATTATAACATATATATATCAGTATATATATAACTATATATATATAATATATACCGTATTATATATATATATATTACTATATATATATATAATATATATCTATATATATATACTTAATATATATATACTACTTTATACTATATATATAGTATATATGCTTGCATTATTTGTTTATGCTTCTTGTTAGGAAAAAAATATAAGTTTTACGTCTTATATATAAGTCGTAACTATTAGAGGCCCGAGCTCATTTGTGGGTTATGGTCATTAGGGTTTTATCATGTATTTTAAATTTTAATATATAAATAGCGATATCTTCAACAGTAACGAGCACATGGATGGTATGAAATGCTCGATTATAACACTCGAAGCGAATTTATCAAGTCTTATTACATAGGACCCGCTTTGAAATATTCCATACAAAGAATATGCGTGTGCACAATCACAAATAGCGTAACCAAAATTCTTTGACCAGGCAATATATATAATCGTGCACGCCCCAAACACTATGTTTACTTTTATAATAAGTGCTTATTGTGTTAGTCGAGCACCTAAGTTTCATCAGTGCTCATGACATAGCCAACCATCGGGGTCGCTACTCCTACTTTCAACAGGCTCAGCCAGCTTTCGCGCTGCAAAATGGTTAGATTTTGGAGGGACTGGTTGTTTTTAAGTATCAACAACAAGAACGATACTCAATCCCGCATGAGCGCTGTTTTTAAGTATGAGATGTAACTATGTAAGCAGTCCGGCCAGTCCCAACACCACTTTATTTCAAACGAGGATTTGTTAAAACTTCTCATCGTTGCCGATTTGTAAACATATGCTTGTTTGTTTATTTGACATAAAACTTATTTAATGTTTTGAATCAACCTCAAACAGCCCTTCAATCGCAAGGTTTCATGTTCCCTCAATTTATTTAATTGTTGATGGGTGTCGTGAATTGAATAAGGTTTTCATGTTCTCTCAAACAGACTTTAACTATATATTGACAAAAGAATCTTGGCTGAAAATTTTCAAGAAATCTACAGTACCATTTTGGTTTCTTTTGAATAAACACCCTCATTGTTGATATCATGATCTCAACCCTCAATATTCTTGTTTTAGATCGAGCTTGTATTTTACTATCTTTATACCATGTCCATCATTATAAAACAATATTCTCTGCACGACCGTAAGATTATTATTATCCGATGCATAACTATCATTGTTACTAGAATCAGTGATCACGAGTAATCGGAAAGCTATTTTGTAACTACTTTCCAACAAAGGTAGTCTAACATTAACCGGTCATGTATGACATGCTTCTCAAGTCTCAACCAAGTGCGGTGTGTTTCTATTGTCTACACTGCGATTTTTTTTATTTTATTTTATTTTTATTTTTTTTTCACGTTTAAAAAAAAATTAGTGTATTATTTTGTTGGACTTTAAATTTCAAACATGTTCTTGTGATGTTGAAGTTAAGATCAGATAATAGAACCCTCTTGTGTTCAGTCATTATCTGACTAAGCATTTTTGTATTGGATGTCATTAAGGGGACTTAAAAGTGACACTTATAGTTAAACTAAAACAAAAATATTAACCTACATCATAATTCGATACATTTGGTTAATATTAAAAGTGACACCTACTCTTTTTTTAAACACCAATAATATATTAGAGGATCATTTTTAGCAATAAGCCTATAATATACAATTTGTTAAATAGTAAAGCTTTTCCTAATTTCTGTTAAATAACAATTAAAAAAATCTTACATGATCACGTTTTTCTATACCCAATCAAACTTACGAGATAGATAAACTTTTTATTTTCTAGAAGACTAATAAAATACAAAATAATGAGATGTTCATATATGTATATCATATGGACTGTCACATGTTTATCTTAAGTCTTAACAACAAACATAAAACAAAGTAACAAACTGTTAAATACTTCTAGAACTCTAAAAATTGGTCTCACGTTAGAAACCTAGCAACGTATTTATATTTTCACAAAATAAACATTAGTTCACTTGGGTCGTATACTCGTATGTATGCACGGCCAAAAACGATACATAGTCATACTATTCTAAGCAGTGTCGTCTCTGAGTTTACGGATGCCCGATTCAGTTTTAAAGACAAAACCGGGGCATAAAATAAAAAGTAAATAATTTTGTAAAAAAGATAAAATATAAAAATAATCGTTTTCAAAGTGTCCCGGCTAGCATTTTTCAATGCAACACATTAAATCAAATGCATAAGGTCACGTTTATCTATTATATATATACATATCATATAAAAATTTTGAGACTCCTGAAATTTGGAAGCCCTATACAACAGCTCACCTCGCACGCCCTCATACACGGCTCTGATTATAATGAGAAAGCCTTCAAAATTGTTCATCCATAATTAGGACATTTCATTAATTAAGTTGATGATATGTTAGGAACTATTTTTAAACCTTAGAGCACTCGGTAACACTACTACACAAACTGGTTTTACCCACAAACTTTACACACGGAAAAAAATTTGTGGGAAATTTCACACGGAATACACACAGATTACACACTAAACTATTGACCAAATTTCCATAGGAAATACGTCATAATTTTTCCACGGATTTCCCACTATTTACACACTAAATTGTTGACCAAGTTTTTGTGGCAAATCCATCGCAAATTTCCCACAGAATTGCGACAACATTCACACTATTTGTGTTGATTAAACTTCAGTGGGAAACTTGTTGCAGATTTCACACATATTAGCCACGGCCAAAAGTCCGTGGCAAATTTTAGCTACATTACTCACGGATTTCACACGATCTATGTGTGTAAATATCAATGTGATATAATCCGTGGGAAATATGCGTGTAAATACCTACGGATTTCCCACAAAATATCATTTTTATGTTTGTGTACGTTTACACATTCTCACATTAATTAGCATGTCTTCATATGTGTTTGTAGTTTCATATTATATGCGTCTATTTATTAATGTAACTATTTATGCGAGTATCACAGGTGTATGTATAAGTTTAGATATGACTTATTTATGTAACAAATCATTGCACATGTATGAATATCTAGACATGTATGTTTCGTATGTCCATTTACAACCTTAATTGTATCTTTTGATGTTTTGTATGTAGGTAGACGGACGTGTATACGTGTACCTATATTAAAAAGTAAAAGAAAATGATTATGCCCATGGGAAAGTCGTCGGTAATTTCCCACCGATTATCCACGAATGGTGATAAATCCGTGGGAAATATGTGTGTAAAGACCCACTAATTTTTCACAAAAATACCGTTTTGATGTTTGTGTATGCTTACGCACTCCCACATTACTTAGTATGGCTTCATATGTGTTTGTAGTTTAATATTTTATGTGATTGTTTATTAATGTAACTATTTATGCTAGTATCACAAGTGTATGTCTGAGTTTAGGTATAACATATATGTGTAACAAATCGTTGTATATCTGTGGATATCTACACGTATATATTCCGTATGCCCGTTTATGATCTTTTGTGTGTATATAGATGTTTTGTATGTAGGTATACGGACATGTATATGCGTGAACGTGTAACTATAGCAAAAAAATAAAACAAAACGCTTATGTTTGTGGGAAATTCGTCGGTAATTTCCCACGGATTACCTACCGATTTGTTAAATTCGTGGGAAATTTGTGTGTAAATACCCATGGATTTCCCACAAAGAATAGAGTTTTAGGTTTGTGTATGCTTACATATTCTCGCATTACTTACTATGTCTTCATATGTGTTGGTAGTTGCATATTATATGTGTTTGCTTATTAATGTCACAATTTATGCGAGTATCACAAGTTTATGTGTAGGTTTAGGTATAACATTTATGTGTAACAAATCATTGTATTATGTGGATATCTACACGTATATGTTCTGTATGTCCGTTTATGACCTTCTTTGTTTATATAAATGTTTTGTATGTAGGTATAGATGCGTATATGCATGAACATGTTACTATAGCAAAAAAGAAAAAGAAAAAGAAAACGCGTATGTTTGTGGGAAAGTTGTCGGTAATTTCCCACTGATTACCTACTGATTTGATAAATGCGTGGGAAATTTGTGTGTAAATACCCATGGAATTCCCACAAAAAAATATAGTTTTTATATAATACATAAATCGACTTTTATGTGGCAAAAAAACCACTGATATATATGAAAAATGGATGTAAAAATTGAGGGAAATCAATGGGAAAATGTTTATGAGAAAGTTGTGGGAAATTAAAACTGTGGATAATCCGTGGGAAAAAGTCAACGCTCGGTGGGAAAATCAGTGGGAAAATATTTACCCACAAGGGTTTTACACACGGAATGATTCCGTGTGAAATCCGTGGAAAAGGGCCCTTACCCACGGGGTTTCCCACAGATTCTACCGTGGGAAAAATCAGTTTGTGTAGTAGTGTAAGGTAACGCACCGAGGTGCGTTATGCCTTAACGCAGTGTATTATAATGGTGCGTTACCTTACCACTGCCCTGCGTTATCTCCACGTTAACATGGTGCGTTAGAAACTTAACGTGCGCTAAGTAGCAGCAAGTTAAAAAAAAAAAAANAAAAAAAAAAAAAAAACCATTTTCTAACCTATTTTCTCACCACTATAAATACCCATTTCACACATCTTTTATTTTCAGACTTACACAACTCAAATTCAAACTATTTACTTCCTCTCTAGGAAAAAAAAATCAATCAAAACTTTCATATTCACAATGGATCTGAATCAAAATAACCAAGAAGAAAGGATTTTCTCCGATTTAGATGATGAAACTGAAATGGAGTTTATGATAGCCGCGTACGAATATCATCAACATTTGGAACAAGCAGCAGCAGCTCCACCACGCATCCAGCGTACCTTGGTCCACCGTGAACGTGAGATTGCCGAAGAACGTTTGCGTAGCGACTACTTTTATCAAGGGTGTAAGTATACGAACCGGAATTTTCGAAGAAGGTTTCGTATGAGCCGGAAACTATTTCTACAAATAGTCGAAGGTATTGAATTTTATTATTCCGATCCTCTTCCAGATCATTTTAAATTCTTTAACAAAGGACTCGATTGTACGGGTCGACAGAGTATTAGTACACTTATGAGGTGTACATCTGCCATACGCCAATTGGCATACGACAACTCACATGATGCGTTTGATGAGTATTTAAAAATGGGTGAGCGTACTTCACGTGATTGTCTTGATAATTTTAACAAGTGCGTTATGGATTTGTTTATGCCGGAGTTTTTAAGAAAACCAACATGGTCCGACGTTCAAAAAATTTACGAAACACATGAGCGTGAACATGATTTTTCGGGAATGCTTGGTAGTATTGATTGCATGCATTGGGAGTGGAAAAATTTTCCGGTTGTGTGGCAAGGGCAATATGGTAGAGGTTTTAAAAAATACCCAACCATAATGCTTGAAGCTGTTGCTTCGCAAGATTTATGGATTTGACATGCATTTTTTGGGATGGCGGTGGCGAATAACGATATTAATGTTTTAGATAACTCTCCGTTATTCGACGACATTCTTGCTAACGAAGCCCCAAGAGCACCTTATATGATAAATGGACACATGTATGAACGGGGTTATTACTTAGCTGACGGAATTTACCCACGGTGGTAAACTTTTCGTCAAATCCTTCTCGGCAACCACTGACGAAAAACATGGTTATTTTAAAAGGAAGCAAGAAAGTGCACGAAAGGATGTCGAACGTGCTTTTGGTGTGCTTCAAGGACGTTGGGGTATACTACAACAACCGGCACGTGCACTGGAAATTGTCAAGTTACGTAGAATAATGTATGTTTGCATTATTTTGCATAACATGATTTTAAAAGATCAAAAGTTTGCACTACGTGAGTATAGGGAAATGTGGGTGGATCCGACACCACGTTTTAGCCGAGACAGGTGGGTCGATAGATGTGAGGCCCAACGTCGCATAAATAGAGAAATACGCGACCTAGGTATGCATACTCAACTCCAACAAGACCTTATGGAACATGTTTGGCAAAAACGTCTTGAACGTCAAGATGAAGAAGAAGATTCCGAGGACGATGAATAAGTATTTGTAATTTTTATGTTTTTAAATTTCATATGTTTCGTCATTTTTTTCGTTGTATTTTTATTTTTATTTTTTTGTTTTAATTCCGTATTGTAATATGTTTAAGAATTAATATTATGTTTTTAATAAATGAAGTATTTGTTTTAGTTTAGGGGTTGAATTTGAAAATATTTGATTTAAAGGCGAGTTAAGGGGAGTTATTGTACCATGGTGTTTTTTGGTGAGTCAAGATGAAAAGGTTAAAACTGATGTGACACCGACATGGCACTGAGTTATGTTATAACTCTGGAGCAACTTACCGAATGTTGTTAAAGTGTTAAAACTTTTAATAAAACATGACAAATATTCTTGGTTATTACTATGCAACAAATATTTTTACTTAACACCCACACTTATACTAATTGTCACACATTTGACTCTATAAAGCTGTCATGTGTCTTAAACAACATAATTGTATAATTATTTAATGCTGATTATTGTCAAACTTTACTTATTATCGAAAAAAAGAAGAAACTGTAAAAATTAATTTATCATACTATCTTATAAAACATTTAGGCCTTGTAAAAAAAGAAATACTTAAAATTAAGCATTACAAGTTCTTAAGCTAAAAGTACAACTAATTAAAACACATTTTCTAACATTAAATGCAATTACAAGTTCTTATGCTTAAAATACAATTAATTAAAACACATTTTCTAACATTAAATACAATCTTTAAATAGAAATATTTAAAATTCAACATTACAAATTCTTAAGTTAAAAGTACAACTAATTAAAACACATTTACTAACATTAATTAACTGGTTAATAAATATAATTAATGCAGTTATTAAAACACGCCTTACATAAGAAATACAAATTATTAAGCATACTGTACAACCAACTTAAACACAATTCATGCATTAAATGTCACTAATACAAAAAATAGAGCATATTATACAAATAATCAAGCCCGAACGGGCAACGGGCCAAATGGGCTCGAGCCTGAATAGGCACGGGCGGCTCGAGCCCGAACAAGCATGGGCCAACGGGCTCGCGCCCGAACGGTTTACAACTCCTGGCTATCACTTTTGCCTTTTGATGTCGTTAACATTTATTTTAGGGTACCCGCCGCTGCAACGCGCGAGTACCCTACTATGATCTAAAAATAGCATGCCTCTTTAATTTTAAAGTATCAAAAGTCTTATTCTTCAATAAGAATTTTAACTATTGTTTAGTTTTGAAACAATAGCATGCACCATTAATCTTGACGTATCAAAAGTCTTATTCCCTATTCTGATCTTTCTAAAAAAAAATCAAACAATAGTGATAACAACGTTAATTACCGGCGGCACAAACTAATGGCCATCACATAATTCTATCACATGTCATATGTAAAGGTTTATATAATAATTGAGTTGAGATCAGAGCAGACGTACTCAGGATTTTTGAAAGGGTATTGCACAATCTTTTTTTTTTTTTTTTTTTATGATTATGAGTATTATAGTTTCCTTATAAAGAATTTATAAGGTAAAATTGGGATTGCATGTATCCAGAAAAAACATATTTTATAAATAAAACAAATACACTTTGTGATCTAAAATCAAGTGTGGCCCGTGCCACACCCGGCTCCCATGTGAGTCTGTCCCTGGTTATGCGACATCACTCACTTATCTGCTTTCTTCCACGAGCAACATTGAACAATCTTAGTTTCATTGGGTGATTTTGTGATGGGTTTGCTTCTTTTTTGGAAGCAAAAAGTGGTTCTTACTATTTATAGTTGAGGTTTCCTAATATATCTTTAGCCTTTGCTCTTCCAAAAAGACATTAAGCGATCTTAATACTTTTGATACTTTAAAATCGATGTTTGGGGCCGTGGGCAACAATCATGCCTAGTTTTTTATTAATCTACTTCCAATATTAAACTTAAAAACACATATCCCTTTTTTATAACAAATTATAAAAGAGATAATATGTGACGACTAAGTTTCATGGTGTTATTTGAGGAAGGTGGCAATTGGTGATGGTTTAACCTAGCTTAAAAGTTGACCTCCTGTTTTTTCTTTATTTTAATACCTATCACTATTATTTTGACACTTAACTAACAAATAAACTTCCTTATATACCCCACTCCCCACCAATAAAAAAACATTCACAAAACACCTTTTCCAAATGGCTGCTGATCAACCAAACTATTGTTTCTCAAACACATATGAGGATGTTCTAGCTTCCTCAATTCAGTCATCAACTAATGACAACACTATGTTTAATCTCAACATCCTTAAAGATAAAGCCGAACAAGTTCATTCCATCGCGGCCATGTACTTTTCGCAAACACAAACTCAATCCATTGTTTCTAGCTCAACATCCATTAACATGGAGAATATTGCGAGTTTGCTCCAAGAAATCATCGTGATCGCGTCAAACGTCATGTTCACTTACCAAAATATTGGTCCTCAGGCCAACCATAGTAACCCTAGCAATAACAACCATGATGGCACACTTGAGTTTGATCATATGGCTAACTCAAACAATTTGTTTGAGTGGTCTAATGGTGGTGGGATTGAAAATAGTTTTGGTAGTGTAAGTTGTAACACAAGAAATGAGTATGGTGGTCTAGACAAACGAAAACAAGTTCAGGATGTAAAAGATAGACACAAAGACATAGGATCAAGGTCTCATGAGAGATTGTCGCCGACAAACTATGACATCATAGAAATGGATGCAGCCGATTTGCTAGCTAAATACACACACTATTGTCAAGTGTGTGGTAAAGGGTTCAAGCGAGATGCAAACTTGAGGATGCATATGAGAGCCCATGGGGACGAGTACAAGTCCACTGCGGCTCTAGCTAATCCCGTCTCAGTAGATGGTAATACTTCAACAAAATTGGCTAGAAAGTACTCGTGCCCACAAGAAGGGTGTAGATGGAACCGTAAGCACGCAAAATTCCAACCATTGAAGTCTATGATTTGCATGAAGAATCACTACAAAAGGAGCCATTGCCCAAAGATGTACGCATGTAAAAGGTGTCATCAAAAGCACTTTTCCGTGCTTTCAGATTTACGGACTCATGAGAAACACTGTGGGGATGTGAAATGGCGATGCTCGTGTGGCACAACGTTTTCAAGGAAAGATAAGCTCATGGGTCATGTTGGTTTGTTCATAGGGCATACACCGGTAGTGGTCGACACAGGTTCTTTGAACAAGAGTCAATAAAATTAGGAAGGTTGGTTGGTTGTTTGTATAACTTGTTTATGTGGTTAATTAAAATGTACTTATCATAACTGATATGAGTTGCTAAAAATCTTTTAACTCCATTGTTTCGGCTGCTAATGAGTTCAGAAGGCATCTAATGTGACTGGATATTGTGATTCAGTTTGTTGAAAGATAATTGTTTTTTATGCAAATGATTGAAAGATAACATGTACGGAGTAGTAGATAATGTATAATTGCAAGTTCATATGATACATTTGTATCTTTTACAAGTACATATGTATTTTGGTTTGTTATACACGAACATACAGTATCACATTTACATCCCGGTTAATTTAGGTCTTGAATTCTATAATTTTCGGTGAGTATTGAAAAGGATCATTTGGTAATCTTTTGACGTGTTCTTCTAACGAACTTATGATCTACAAGCCAAGATTACACTGAAAAAGATAAAATCGCATTTGAGTTCTTATGACTATATTTGCCACTTCATGGTCACCTGCTTGGTAGTAAACTAGTAATGCCATTTGGTCCCGGGTTAGATCATTCAACTACATTTATGTTCGATCGTTAATATAACCCAAGAATTCGGTTATTACAGTTGATTTTCCAGCACATTAATTTGTCAAGAATCTATAAGCAATGCTGAAAATATGTTTATGTAGCTTATTCATGACTCATAAGCTTGATTCCTCAATAGGTTATTTAATCACTTTGACCATAGCTTTAAAGTTATGTAATTACTAATTAGTGGTTTTGTGATGCTGATGTTTACTAGGAATGATTATAACATGTTTACTTTTCATTAGACAGCTTTAATGATGGAACGCATTTTTCATGCAATATAAAGTTCTGGATGGCCACCACTTAAAAGTGCTATTTGTGATAGATGTATCCAACAAAAAACATCAGGTCACGCTAATTTGGAAGATAAACTCTCTCTCTCGTAAAAAAAACATATTTGATCTGAGACATCTAACTACGGCACCAAGCTCTGTCACTCTTCAATACACCCTCGTTTAGCCTATGAGAATAGAATAGATCAGTTTGAAGAAAACCAAATCAAACACTAGATCAAGGAGAAAGCATTCTCAGAAGTTTTCAAGCAGACTTTAATGCAACATATCTTCCGCTGTTTGACTCAAAAAAACGTTTAAAATATCAATGATTTTGCCCGAATTAAACTATAATGAGATAAAATACCTCAAAAGATCGATGAATATTAACATAACCTCTGACAACATATATACCTTTCATCTTAAATGAATATTTTTAGTTAAATAAAAACCTTGTTAGCCGCACTGTATGGTGTTGTACAATACTCAGGGAATATCATTATACAACCGTTTTACCAATATTTTCTTCCTTCTCAAATAAGTCTTCAACAAATAGAAAAGTTCTTAGTACCATTAACATTATAATTTATAACCAACAAGGCAACAACAGTCATACGATCAAATTCACCCCAGCGAGTGTAAACAAGACAGCACATTTTAAGCCTATAGACCACATATAGTAGAGTATTAAACATATCTAATAAACATTTCTGGATGAAATAAGATGGTTCTTAGTAATATATCATACGCCATTATGCCATAGCAACTCAACTTAGAAATCAGGGATCACTAAGCTTGAGCTTGGTTTTCTTGGTTCTGCTGGAAGTTCACAGGCCTCCTAAAGAGCATGATGTGAAGAAAACATAAAAACGGCCATAAAAACTTATCATGCACAAGTCAAAATTAGACTTAAAAAAAAATAAAATAAAAAAATCACTTCTGAGTTATTATGACGATATTTGCCACTTCATGGTCACTGCACCTGCTTGGTAGTAATACCCGGGTTAGAGCATTCAACTACATTTATGTTCCATCGCTCTTATAACCCAAGAATCTGGTCATTACAATTAATTTCCAACGCTTTTGTCAAGAATCTATAAGCTATGCTGAAAATATGTATATGTAGCTTATTCAATTCATGACTTATATAGCTTGATTCCTCATTCCTCAATAGGATTATTTAATCACTTTGACCAACGCTTTAAAGTTATGTAATTAGTGGTTTTG
>LBNU01002244.1:75301-150750 GCA_014162995.1 Artemisia annua | reverse complement strand
CTAACTCAAACAATTTGTTTGAGTGGTCTAATGGTGGTGGGATTGAAAATAGTTTTGGTAGTGTAAGTTGTAACACAAGAAATGAGTATGGTGGTCTAGACAAACGAAAAGAAGTTCATGATGTAAAAGATAGACACAAAGACATAGGATCAAGGTCTCATGAGAGATTGTCGCCGACAAACTATGACATCATAGAAATGGATGCAGCCGATTTGCTAGCTAAATACACACACTATTGTCAAGTGTGTGGTAAAGGGTTCAAGCGAGATGCAAACTTGAGGATGCATATGAGAGCCCATGGGGACGAGTACAAGTCCACTGCGGCTCTAGCTAATCCTGTCTCAGTAGATGGTAATACTTCAACAAAATTGGCTAGAAAGTACTCGTGCCCACAAGAAGGGTGTAGATGGAACCGTAAGCACGCAAAATTCCAACCATTGAAGTCTATGGTTTGCATGAAGAATCACTACAAAAGGAGCCATTGCCCAAAGATGTACGCATGTAAAAGGTGTCATCAAAAGCACTTTTCCGTGCTTTCAGATTTACGGACTCATGAGAAACACTGTGGGGATGTGAAATGGCGATGCTCGTGTGGCACAACGTTTTCAAGGAAAGATAAGCTCATGGGTCATGTTGGTTTGTTCATAGGGCATACACCGGTAGTGGTCGACACAGGTTCTTTGAACAAGAGTCAATAAAATTAGGAAGGTTAGTTGGTTGTTTGTATAACTTGTTTATGTGGTTAATTAAAATGTACTTATCATAACTGATATGAGTTGCTAAAAATCTTTTAACTCCATTGTTTCGGCTGCTAATGAGTTCAGAAGGCATCTAATGTGACTGGATATTGTGATTCAGTTTGTTGAAAGATAATTGTTTTTTATGCAAATGATTGAAAGATAACATGTACGGAGTAGTAGATAATGTATAATTGCAAGTTCATATGATACATTTGTATCTTTTACAAGTACATATGTATTTTGGTTTGTTATACACGAACATACAGTATCACATTTACATCCCGGTTAATTTAGGTCTTGAATTCTATAATTTTCGGTGAGTATTGAAAAGGATCATTTGGTAATCTTTTGACGTGTTCTTCTAACGAACTTATGATCTACAAGCCAAGATTACACTGAAAAAGATAAAATCGCATTTGAGTTCTTATGACTATATTTGCCACTTCATGGTCACCTGCTTGGTAGTAAACTAGTAATGCCATTTGGTCCCGGGTTAGATCATTCAACTACATTTATGTTCGATCGTTAATATAACCCAAGAATTCGGTTATTACAGTTGATTTTCCAGCACATTAATTTGTCAAGAATCTATAAGCAATGCTGAAAATATGTTTATGTAGCTTATTCATGACTCATAAGCTTGATTCCTCAATAGGTTATTTAATCACTTTGACCATAGCTTTAAAGTTATGTAATTACTAATTAGTGGTTTTGTGATGCTGATGTTTACTAGGAATGATTATAACATGTTTACTTTTCATTAGACAGCTTTAATGATGGAACGCATTTTTCATGCAATATAAAGTTCTGGATGGCCACCACTTAAAAGTGCTATTTGTGATAGATGTATCCAACAAAAAACATCAGGTCACGCTAATTTGGAAGATAAACTCTCTCTCTCTCTCGTAAAAAAAAACATATCTGGTCTGAGACATCTAACTACGGCACCAAGCAGGGACGGAGCCAGTAGGGGGGCTGGCGGGTGCTCGGCCACCCCCAACCGGCTCAACTAGCCCACCTTGTCGCCTTATTTCCAAGCCATGTTTCACAAACTGTTGAATCCGGCCACTGCCAACAGGTCGGTCCGTGCCACGGTGACGACACAAGGCATCAAACTAATGACAGACATCAAATTAGCTTGTGTTTATGATGGATATCGGAGAACATACACTTTATAAGCTAATGAGCTTATTTTTTAAAGCTTAGAAAAACAGAGCATCGATCTGTTACTTGATGGGGAAGACGAGTCCTTCATAATTATTATTATATGGGCCCAAGAAATTGAGAAAAATCTTATATTTTACTTATTTTGATGTAAAGTTTTAGTTTAGGCCCTTTAATATTTAACACTTGAGAAAATTAAATCCGAATTTTAAAAATGTTGTTCAAAAATCTTTTGCTGAAGATAAAACTAACACAAGTAGCTAAAAAAGTCATTCACAATCTCATCTGTTATTTTTTGGATATTTAAAAAATGTACTAAATATATACCTCTTAGTACATAATTAGTTATTTAAATAGGACTCATGAGATTTTTTCTAAATAGTTCCTAAACTAAAGGGTTTGTTTTGTGAAAATAAAAGTAAGACGTTTGAAAAAGAGTGCACTGTTGTCTGTTTTTGTAACAAAGATAAAGTTTGATGTATAATGGAATAAAACTCGTCCCTTTTATGAGTAATCAAAGTTTCGACGATTTATTAATTGTATGTTATTATTATATGATAAATAATTACGGCCCCCTTAACTCTAATTCCTGGCTCCGTCTCTGGCACCAAGCTCTGTCACTCTTCAATACACCCTCGTTTAGCCTATGAGAATAGAATAGATCAGTTTGAAGAAAACCAAATCAAACACTAGATCAAGGAGAAAGCATTCTCAGAAGTTTTCAAGCAGACTTTAATGCAACATATCTTCCGCTGTTTGACTAAAAAAAACGTTTAAAATATCAATGATTTTTGCCCGAATTAAACTATAATGAGATAAAATACCTCAAAAGATCGATGAATATTAACATAACCTCTGACAACATATATACCTTTCAATCTTAAATGAATATTTTTAGTTAAATAAAAACCTTGTTAGCCGCACTGTATGGTGTTGTACAATACTCAGGGAATATCATTATACAACCGTTTTACCAATATTTTCTTCCTTCTCAAATAAGTCTTCAACAAATAGAAAAGTTCTTAGTACCATTAACATTATAATTTATAACCAACAAGGCAACAACAGTCATACGATCAAATTCACCCCAGCGAATGTTAAACAAGACAGCACATTTTAAGCCTATAGACCACATAGTAGAGTACTACATTAAACATATCTAATAAACATTTCTGGATGAAATGAGATGGTTCTTACTTCTTAGTAATATATCATACGCCATTATGCCATAGCAACTCAACTTAGAAATCAGGGATCACTAAGCTTGAGCTTGACTTTCTTGGTTCTGCTGGAAGTTCACAGGCTTCCTAAAGAGCATGATGTGAAGAAAACATAAAAACGGACATAAAAACTTATCATCCACAAGTCAAAATTAGACTAAAAAAAAAAATCACTTCTGAGTTATTATGACGATATTTGCCACTTCATGGTCACTGCACCTGCTTGGTAGTAATACCCGGGTTAGAGCGTTCAACTACATTTATGTTCCATCGCTATTATAACCCAAGAATCTGGTCATTACAATTAATTTCCAACGCTTTTGTCAAGAATCTATAAGCTATGCTGAAAATATGTATATGTAGCTTATTCATGATTTATATAGCTTGATTCCTAATCACTTTGACCAACGCTTTAAAGTTATGTAACTAGTGGTTTTGTGATGCTGATGTTTACAAGGAATAATTATAACATGTTTACTTTATTCATTAGACAGTTTTAATGATGGAACACATTTTTCATGCAGTATAAAGTTCTAGATGGCGGCAACTTAAAAGTGCTATTTGTGATAGATCTGTCCAGCAAAAAACATCAGGTCACATTAATTTTGATGTTAAACTATCCGTCCTAATAAACATCATCTGATCTGAGACATCTAACTACATCACTATACTCTGTCACTCTTCAGTACACCATCTTTTAGAATAAATCAGCTTCGAGAAAAGCAAATCAAACACTAGATCATGGAGAATTGGAGATAGCATTCTCAGAAGTTTTCGCTGTTTGACTCAAAAAACCTTTGGAATATCAATGATTTTTGCCCGAAACTACAATGAGATAAAATACCTCAAAAGATCAATGAATGTAAACATAACCCTTGACAGCATATATTACCTTTCATCTTAATATAAAAACTCAGTTAAATAAAAACTTTATTAGGCGCACTGTGGTGTTGTACAATACTCACGGAATATCATAATACCACCGATTTACCAATATTTTCTTCCTTCAAATAAGTCTTCAACAATAGAAAAGTTCTTAGTACCATTAACATCATAACCAACAACAGTCATAAGATCAAATTCACCCCAGCAAGTGCTAAACAAGACAACACATTTTAAGCCTATAAACCACATAGTAGAGTACTAAACATATCTAATAATCATTTCTAGATGAAATGAGATGGTTCTTAGTAATATATTATACGCCAGCATGCTATACCAGCATCTCAACATAGCAAGAATGGATGGCTAAGCTTGAGCTCGGTTCTCTTGATTCTGCTGGAAGTTCACAGGCCTCCTAAAGAGCATGATGTGTGGCTCGGGTCGGTGAATTGCATAGTGCACCCATCCACGACTCTGCTGCACTCCTATTGCACGCCATTCACTCTGTAAGAACAAGACATAAAACATGTTATCAGAAAAGCTTCTAAAAAAGATAAACTGATCAACATAGCTACAGTCGCCTACAGATATATGCATGAGGCACTCTAGAAACATAACAGGTTTTACAATTCCAATCGTGTATGTGTTATCACTAAATAAGAAGAACTGAGAGTGGAAATAACATAACAACGAAGAGCAGAAAGATCATCACTGCTCAAGCCCGACAGCAAAGTTATTATTTGCAGATCATCACTAACTTAGGTGATGTTTGGCTAATGGCAAGTTGATCAACAATCGCTGAGCATGAGTTTTAAAACATGATCAAATGCGGATGATAATCAGTTTCTAAGCACCAACGTGACTAAGATACGGTTCCTAATTATGAAACCCATACCCCATCCAACCAAACAACGGACATCTTTCAACGCCTTATATCAAACACCACCTGATTCTCATCACACTAAATGAAGTACTAATACACAAAATTAATAGTTAACAACACCTAAACATGTAAACAGATACTAATACTTAAATCCAACTATCATTGATTCCTAACATTCTTTGCAGCCTTTACATCATTCCGTCATGCAGAAGTCGTCTACCTGAGCATCCTAAATCTGTATAATGTACATTATCTCGCATTTTCCTAATCCAAAATTAATCTAATACGTATACTTGCTGCTTCAGTATTCCCGACTATCTTATAAAACAAAATTTTACAAATCAACTTCAGTCATTCCTACTATTCCAAGTGTGCAACTCACAGATATAAATACGTCATAATCATAATTCACAGCACCCCTTTATTGTTAGTGAATAAACCAAATCCAAACAGCTTTATGTAAATAATCAAGTTAACAACAAATAAAAACATGAAATAATTAACAAACGTACTTCGGAAAGAAGGCGGTTTTTGGGAAGAAGCTTGGCAACTTCTGATGGAAGAACAACATGCCTACAAACAAACAAATACATAAATAAAACACATATATATTTGTATTTTATAAATAAAAAAGGAATTGAAAGAAAGTAAACCTGTATTCAAAGGTATCATCAAAGTATTTTTCAGAGTACTGGATCTGCCCCATTTTTTGTGATGGTGATGATGTGTAATAAATAATTGAATTAAAAATTAATGTATTTTTGTGATTTAAATTTATGAAAATTTAAGAACCCTAATTTACCTTTTTTTTTTTTTATAGTGTGTGTGTGAGAGAGAGAGAGAGAGAGAGAGAGAGAAGAGATGAAGAGAGTGGAATGGAAATAAAGGGAAAAGAATAGGAGGAATATTGTAATGTGAAACGTTTTCGAATTTCGAATTTTGAAACTTTCCCGCCTATACTTTTTATAACGTTATAGTAGCTATTTTTATATTTAATTTATGGAAATTGTCACATTTTACTTTCAAAATAACGGTCGATTAGTGTGTGTGGCTCATAATTTAGCACTTGTTTCGTGACCTCAAAAGTGTGTGGTGCGAAATGCACTTGGCACTTCCACCATGAGACTCGTGCACACACTCAGGGACGGAGTCAGAAATTTATGTTAAGGGGGGACGAAAATCGTACATAATTTGGATAATAACATTCGGTTTTTAGATCAATTACCCTACACAATATCAAAAGAATAAAAAGAAACAGCTATATACAATCCAAACTAACCTAATAAAAAAATAAACAATTAAAAAGCAAACAATAAACTGTGTTTCTCCTTTTTCAAAGCAATCTAACATACTCTTAAAGTACTGTTACACATAAGTAGACTATTAAATACTCTAATATTTTTTCCTAGCCCTACTAAAGTTGCATCTATCTTAGCTGCTTTTTTTTTTCTTGAACGAACATCTTCTTCTTCACCAAAACTCTTTCAACACTCAAATCTTTTCCTAAATTATGTAAACGATAGATCAAAGACCTATATAAAACAACATAATAGTGGTTTAAAGCAACAATTGCAGCAAAAAAATTATGATTTCAAGAGCGTAACGAGTCATTACTATCGTCGGAAACCAAGGTAGAAGTTGAGCTAGTTGGGCCGGTTGGCGAGCACCCGCCAACCCCTTACTGGCTCCGCCTCTGCATACACTTATCCTTCAGGAATTATTTTATTTATTTATTTATTTTTTTCATTTGAGCAAAGGTTTTCCTTTTCCAATTACTTAAGGATTCTCAAGTCTTTAGAGCAATAACTTGAAGATTATAAAAAAAAAATAAAAATAAAAAATAAAATTTAGAACATCTATTTGCATTTGAAGTGTTTTGAAAAGTACATTGTATTATAAAAAGAATAAAAGATCTTTTAAAAAGAAATTACATTACATATGAGTTTATAATACAACTATGTGTTGATCTAAGGAATGAAGTGAAAAAGATTAATATCGTGAGTAATATTTGAGATGAGTTTAATGTAGAGCATTCACAATACATGAAGTCTTTTAAAAGACTACTCCCTCCGTCCCAAAATTATTGTCATCAGAGAGAAATCACAAAGTTTAATAAAAGTGGGGGCACTTTAATTTTCAACCACTAAAATGTAATATTACTCCACTAGATTCTTTAGTTTTTACTTAATAAGGAAAGTGGACAATTATTTTGGGACAACCCGAAAAGGAAATGTGGACTATAAATATGGGACGGATGGAGTAATACTTATTGATAAACTACAAAAAAGCTATTGATTAGAACATAACTTCAATGCAAAAAATTCATCTCAAAAAATATTCGTTTTTACTGTAATCATAAAGTAGTAAGCTATGTGAGGAAGGTACTCCTCAAGTCATGACATATGTACTACAGTGAGTTGTTCCTCATATCTCATTTGAGGTGGTCTTAGAAAAAAATTAATTTGTTCTTCAATACTAGCTATGACTGGTGGTAGTAAGAAACGCAAGACACTTCTTACGTCTAGGTGGCACCTCAAGCACACGTCCAACACTATTAGTATCGCCCTCTAAACACGCGTCTTAGGTGCTGTTTTGGGAGAACTCGGTCGTTCATGCAACCGAGTTGTGGGAGTTGTGGTTGTGTGTGTGTGTGATTTTGGTTTTGGTGAGGTATATTTGTATATAAATGGGTATATTGGGTTATAATGTTGGTTGTGTTATTAAACTGTGTTTGTAGTAATGTTGGTTATAGAGAAACAAGTTGACGTGTCGCTGGGTTAACGGTGATGATGTTGGTTGTTATTACCACCGGCCTAAGATTTAACCTAACACTTGGGATGAGGTTACCTTTTTTTTTTTTTNTTTTTTTTTTTTTTTTTTTTTTTTCGGTCGGTCGGTACTAGCCAAGCTTTAATTGAATACCAGGTGATCCTTTTACATGGCACTTAAAATTTTAACATCAAAACACTTCCTGAGATGTAGTCATGTGTTGACCCAGCTAAATTTTCACTTATGCGACACCTCTTATTCAAGGTCGACAATTTATCCAATCCGGAAGAGCCGACCACTTCCGCATATTGTAGTTTATGAATCATGCATATATTTTTTTGATTGGCTATTTGGCTAACATCTAAGGGATATATGGCCACTACAACTTAAGCTGATTCTACAAATTACTTTTTTGGTTATTAGGCCTTGGACCATTACAACAAGTTTGACAGCTTCAATAAAATAATCTGGTCATCAAAGAAACAGACCAACAAGGACATATATACTAAACGCGTACTTTCTAAAATAAAGGGTTGTTCAAGTATTCATTAAGCCTTTTCCTTGTTTGCAGCTTTATATTCATGGTAATTATGCACATTCTAATCTCTTATCAAACATATTTGGCAAAACAGTTGCATTACATTCCCCTTGCAAAACCTGAAAATCGACATCCTAGTCCACATCCTAAAAACCTGTTCACACTACTTATCTTTGATGTGTACATCTAAAGTAAATTATTAGAGACAAGTTGACTATACAAGGAACAACAATGAGAAGGGAAGAAAAAAGAAAAAAAACTGCAAAGATAAATATGACTTCCAAAATTATATGGAGTAATCAGATTGTCATAACCAATAACTCCCAAGTTTCCAAATCACAACCATAGATCTCCAAGCCAAAAACGCCTTAATGGCGAGCCCATTTAATCTTGGATAATATAGCAAAACAATAGATATTTCAAAAATGATACCAGCTTGAATTGTATACCCACTGGAGATATTTGCTAGTTCTGTACTTGCTTTTCCCATATATAGCTAGAATTATATAACCCAAAAATTTCTTGCTTATATTTATAGCCAATCGCCAACGTTCCATCAAACCAGGCCCCAAAAAACTTGATTAACCATTAACTATTCCTTGCTTGTTTCAGGCTTCTGGATAGTCTTATACAGCATCGAGGTTCCTTCAAAAACCATCAGCTGATAATTCTTTATGTACTCCTTTAACTGCAAGTGGTAAACACTAATGAGCAACAAAGAAAATACAGTGTTTTTAACAGAACCAAAAAAAGAAGTGTATTGCAACTGCCACCACATGTTAGGGGATGTTTGGCAAGTGTTTCTGGTTACCTAATTATGGTCATTTATCATGTAAATGAATTGATAAATAGATATCTCAAAACACTCAAAATATTTGCAAGCTTATCATCTAATTTGTAACAGCATAATCACATCTAACCATTACTGCCGGTGTCTCATTTTGTTACAGCTGATTATTCCATGTCACATAAAATTTTAAAAACGCTTTTAAAAACCCAATGTCAAACACCCCCTTAACATAGACAAATTGTTGAATCATGTAAATGTAGTTTTTGATTTTTTCTAGTTCTGCTTTATTTAGGTTCTTGAGCTTAATTGTGTGTGATTATGTGATTATCAATTCTAAGTCCTAACTCTATCTTTAGTAATCAACCAAGTGTAAAGTATAACAAGTGACAAATAGAAATGCAGACCTCTACATCAGGAATCTTCTCAAACCCAAACTTCTTGGTCCATATGGATCCAGCTTCATCAGCAGCAGGAAGTGCTAGGATCTTGACATTCAGAGAAGCTAAAAGTTCTTCAATGCAAGAGAACAGAGCTTGAAAATAACCCTACACACACCCATTTAACATAAATTAGACGAGGTAAACTCCACACAATCCCACAAAGATGACAATTTCGACCCGTTTCTTTGTAAATGGGGTTTACTCTGGTTATGTTTATTTCTAACGGGTCAAAACGATTAGAATGATAAGAGTAATTGCAAGAGAAATTAAAACAGGTCAAACGGATTAAGAATCGCCCCAAATGTACTTTTTATGCAACAAAACTCCTAAATCAATTTATTCAAAGCTGGAATTTTTTAAAATCATCTTAACTTTTTATCAGAAAACAAAAAATTCAGATAATATATGTTAATGTCAGTCCACCGCATTGCTTATTTTAACCCACTGCCAAAACTTGCCCAACACACCCATTTTGCCATCTTAAAAAAAGAATCATGTTTCGTGCTCACCAATCCTTGACATTCACTGCTTGTTGCTACTAAAGGAAGTTCGGCTACTTCATTGCCAAAGATACGAAAGATGCCAGCAGATACAACTGTTGAGCTGCACATAAAGAAAAGAATCACACTTGTAGGAACATCATATAAGAAATAAATAGTGATAAATCAAAGAGATTGTCTTACTTGACTGTCAATATAGCACAGTACATCCCGCCATAGTCCTGTTGTTTTAAACTTCTCCTGAAATAATGTCAAATGGGGTATAAGTTGGAAGAAGACTTTTTTGTCAAATAACGCACTAGAAGTAAAGCTTCAAAGCAGTTGGCAAAAGTGAAGTCATATACCCATAAACCATGTGGGGAATCAAATCAAGACGGCTTGTAGTTGAATCAGCAATTGGATCAAACCGATCCTGTAGCAAGTTAGTGGCAAAGGGTCAATTCGTTACCTTTTATCTGTTATCTTTATCAAGTATAATATAGAATTTACTCACATGGAAGATAGCAACGGCTTTAGAAAGCAATACTCTTGTATCATCGGAAGCAATTTTACCACTCAGAAGCCTCCATCTAATATCAAGTTCAGCACTTGGTTCTAATCCTTGTTCAACCTGCTTCTTCTTTATAGCACCCATAAAGGTGTCTGGGAGTCTTTTTTCACCACCAGCCACCAGTTCCCCCAAAGATGTATGGATCTTATCACAATCTCCACAACAAAACCATTCTCCTGTAGGCAATGCCTGTAGTTGAAATCATGTCAATATACAAAGCAGACCAATTCTAAATCTAAAATCTAGGTCATAAAAACTAGAGGTGGCAACAAGAACAGTTTTGTAACGGATCAAAACAAACATCTTTGGTAGTGGTTGACCATATATATGATTACAATATACTAATTCAATAAAATTTTAATTTTCTAGTAACATATATTTGGATGTTTTATGCAATAATCATAGGCTTTGGATGACTTTGTTTTTATCTTGATCTTTAACCTGTTGGAGATGAAACATAACACGCATGAACCCAGTCATTTAAGTAAATGGGTCAAAATTGCCACCTCTAAATTGATGATACACACGTTGTGAAGATAGGTATGGAAAATATAAAACATATTTATAACCAAAAATGTTTGCCACACACCTTTAGGTCGTCCATCTTATGCTCCTTTAAACAGCCAACATGGTATTCTTTCTCGCACTGGAAAATGAAAACCGAACAAAGGTTATAATCCATAGGCATTCAAAAGCAGCATAACAGTTACATTTTCACATATGAGCATTATTACAAATTAGAAAAGCACCTGATCACATATGATGACAGTTCTTGGGCCGAATCCAGTCTTGCTAAAATCTAGTGCCCTGCACATGTCAAGAAGACAAGAATACATAAAAGGTTAAAAATGGAACACCTTCCTGTTGATATGCTCTAAGAAGTGTGCCAGATGCAATAACCCTTAATGAATAACACAAGCTCATTTAACCAGATGGGAAGCATCCTACCATAAAATTTTGACAAAAAAACAAATAATAATAAACTGCACAGAGCAAAACCATGTAGCATATTCAACTGTTCATCCAACCAAAGCATGTAGCACTTTTCTTAGAAGGGGAACAACAAACTAATCAAAGGAGATTAAAAACAGTGCTTGATCACAATAAGTCATACCGTCCAATAACAGGACATGTTGTCTAGTTACATATGAACTAAGGTTCCAATATATAATTGTTTACACAGTATAAAATATCATGGAAAGCTTTACCCAAAAAAAATATCATGGATGGAATGGCAGCTACTTATACACCTTCAAAATTTCCTTATGGCTTGTCACATTATCTTGTTAGTACACTCCCCAACAGAAAATACATTAATGAAGTTCTGTGTTCCCCAACTACGTACTGTAAACTTCATACAGATCATAACATTAATCAATTACGTCGAAGTTAAGTAACACTAAACTAAAAACGCTTTCCCATGGGTAACATAATATTGTGAATGATAATCAAGGCGTTAAACCCACTATAATGGCCTATGATAAGAAGTTAGCCAACACAATTCCCCAATGAATGATAATTCAGATATATTAATTTGCAAAGAAAAAAAAGCAGATACATACTTGCATAAAACACATGCTGGGGCTCCTTTTTTAGAGGGAATTCCTGGCTCTCCAACCACTGGGTTCGCAACAACACGGATGCACCTTTTAGTTATTTCTTCAAGGGGATCAATACCTGCAACCCTTCCAGCAGCACGTGCATTTTCATTTCTTTCCACAAATTTCTCCTTCTGGAACATGTTTTGACAGTACTTGCAATACCATGTACCCTGCGGCACAGCCTCAGATATGCATTCTGCAGTTTAGCCATTTACACATTGAATTTACGCAAAAACGTTCGATAAACGACTATTGCATTATGATAGGTCACGAATGTGAGGTTCTAGTTATCAAAAGAGCATACAAAAGTGCCGATTCAAAATCAGGACATGTATATCATTTGGCAATCTTGACATATTCCAAAAAAAATTAATTACTGTAATAGATATACTTAAAACATTAAATGTCACTGCCAAACATAGACATAGGCTTGAAAATGTGAACTCTAGTTGTGACAAGGGGATATCCACATTCATAATAAATATGTACAAAGATAATCTAGCACAACCATAAGTAAAGTCAAAAACCATAATTAGTAACTTAAACAAAATGTAGGAAAAATGGGGCAGACATCACAAGAGAAAAATGATTATATGAGAGCAGGTCATAAAGGAAATGTAGCTAAGAAAATCTCACCAGGATGAAAAGCTCTTGGGCAATTATCACAACATAGAAGTTCCCCTCCATCAGCACAGATGGAGCAGAGATCGTCATTGTCATCTGAAGAGAACTTCCTGGTTTGTGAGAGTCTTATTGACAGCTCATGGAGAGAAACGCCATTGGATGTGTATATGTGTAAATAGCTGCCACAATAAAAACAAATTTCACAATTCACAAGACGAAAGATAAGGAAACATCATGAGATCATGACACTAATTCAGGTGTCAACTTTTTCCCCTGTTGATGGTGTATAGATGCCAAATTAGATACAACAATATCCTTAATAAGGTAAAAACAGAAGCTCACGGTTTGCGACGTGAAGCCCAACCAGCATGTGCTTCGAATTGTGAGGGGCTAACCTGATCATAAAAAGAAAAAAGTAAAAAAAAAAACTACTTCCAAGTTCCAACCATAAAATTTTTTTAAAAAAATTACATTGCACCACCATGTACCTCCTTCTTACAGCAAAAGCAATAGATTCCAGACCCTCTTTTATAACCCTCCAACACTTTCTGCCAACCACAACAAATATTGGATTGTCAAGAAAGTCGAAATTATAAACCACATAATAACTAGAAATAGCATATAGCATAAACAAGCAGAAAGCTAACACAACATATAACAGTTACCTCCCCACGAGCAAAATAAGCAAGTTCGGTTCCATCAGGTAACACATCCTCCTCAAACACCAGCTTGTGCATTCTCAAATCTCTACGTAAAACAAAGAACAAAAAGTTTGAAACAAAATTTATAGAAACTAATACACCAACATATCAATAAAAGTAAAACGAAGAGAGTAAGTGACACAATGAGATTACTAACTTTCTAGTTATTCTTCCCTGGCCCTTGCTTCGGCTAGAACTACTGGTAGTTAGCCGGGCGGTAGACTTTGGAGCGGATACAGGAGATGATGACCTGAAGATATCAAATATATATTATACAAATGAGCTAAAAACACGACAGCATAGTATTTCGTTATCAGTCATGTTAGATGCAAGATCATATCGCACAGCCTTTAAATATATATGTTCCTGCCTATTGTGAGATATTCCCCCATACATCTTAATCCCAGCCAAAGAGACCAAAAAACAAATGAAATTTATTATAGCAACAATGCTATTGTCAACGGGGCAACTCGCCTATGTCAAGTTCAGCAAACCTAGCACAGCAAGGTTCTACATACATCATAGACTTTCTCAGCACACTAGTTGAAAACAAGGTTCCTACTAATATACTCTGCATTTGTTCTGTAACATTCATTGGGGGTAGTGTCCCTAAAAGCACTAACCTAACAGAGTAAAAAAGTAATGCCTAATTACTGATTAGAAAAATGTTCTTTAACATTGTTATGATTATTAACCACTAACAGTATGCTGTTATGAAATCAAATACCTGTCACTACGATCATCAAGTAACACAGAGCTAGACTGAGACTGAAGCAGGGGCTGGGCCTGAGGTTGAGGCTGAGACTCTTTTAACTCCACACACAAATCACACAACAGCATTGCCTTCCCAGTGCCTGATTCAGGTATGGACCCTATAAACCATTGAACAATACAGCATTACAAGATAGTCCAATAAATACAGCATGCAATCCGTAAACTCTATATCACATCAAACGTAACTCACCTTTACAGTTCAAACAAAATGTAGGCTTCTCTTTATCCAAACAACCAATCGCTTTTAAAATTCGTCCTTCCATTTCCTCCAAAGGAGCAGTTTTACAGACGTTGAGCACATCCCTTAAAGTATTACCATTATCCAAAAACATATACTCCGGTGGCCGTTTATTTGAACTTCCAGCATGCAACTCAAATTGATTAGGAGTCACAACCTAAATTCAACAACAATACCAATCAACATCACAAAAACACATAATTCCAAATCCTCTCAATTTTAATTAAGGGAAATAAAAAAATTAACAAACTCACTTCTTTTCCACCACATTTTCCACAAGAACATATAATTCCAGATCCTTTTATAACACCTGGTAAACCTTTATCTGTCTTCAACTTCACTCTCCCCTGAATCAACATTGTCAAACTCATAAACCACAAAAAAAAACAATAACAAAAAATTTATAATATGACATTAATCGACACTGTTACACTTAACAAGGGAGCGTTTGGGATTCCTTATTTTTTTCTGCTTATCGACTAAGTTTAGCGTCATCCAGACTACTTCTACTTATCTGCTTATTTTGTAAAATAAATAAGAACTTTCTGATATGCAGATATGAACATAGTGAGAAGCTTGTTTCAAATTGCTTATTCCATAAAAAATATAAATAGCTTCCTATAGAACAATATTATACTCATTAAGCAGCAATACACAATAATTTAAACTATTAAATTAATCAACACTGAGCAACAATATAACAATAACAAAAAAACTTACAGCACGCTTTTTACTATTATCAATCACATTATGAGAAGCATTTAGCGTTTACGTCATTTAACACTTTTAAATACAGCTACTACAATGTCACAAAACACTTTTATAAAACAAACACCTAATGCTGACAACTAGTCTAGCACAACTAGTTTTGTAAAACGTAGTAAATCATTACATTATAATATTATATGAATATTTGCACCGCAAATATATCTCACACTTTATAATTTCAGCTAAAACTACTCGTGCTAACACCTAGTGCTAGTTTCACAAGACGTAAGCACTTAAATCACATTATAAACAATTAAAAAAGTACTTAATAAACATACACCTTTTTACCGAGAATATATCTCACACTTACAAATTTCAGCTAAAACTACAGGTTTATAAAACAAACTAATACTCGTTCAAACACCTACCGCTAGTTTCGCCAAACATATGGGCGTAAATCACATTATAAACAATAATAAACAAATTGATATATAACATACCTTTCTACCGCAAATATATCCAACACTTAATAATTTGAGCCAAAACTACAATTCTATAATACAAACCGCTACGGCTACTGCTAGTTTCGCCAAACATAAGCGCTTAAATCACATTATAAGGAATAAAAAAAAACTAATTATAATATATAATATACCTTTGTATCGCGAATATATCTAACACTTAGGGGGTGTTTGTTTCGGCTTATATAGTGCGCTTATGGCTTATGTAGTTTTCGGCTTATGTTTCATAAGCTCACTTTTTGTGACTTATTTTGAAGCTTGTGAGATTATATAAACTTATCATGACATGATAAGCTTATATAAGCCAGAAAATCTCAAAATAAGCCACAAAAAGTGAGCTCATGAAACATAAGCCGAAAACTAAATAAGCCATAAGCCGGCTATATAAGCCAAAACAAACACCCCCTTACTTTTATAAAACAAACAGCTACCGCTACTCCTAGTTTCGCCAAACATAAGCGCTTAAATCACATTATAAGGAATACAAAAAACTACTAGTTAATATATATAATATACCTTTGTACCGCGAATATATCTAACACTTACTTTTATAAAAACAAACAGCTACGGCTACTAATACCGCTAGTTTCGCCAAACATAAACGTGTAAATCACATTATTATAAACAATAATAAAAAAGTAACAAAAATATTTATACCTTAGTACCGCGAATATATCTAACACTTACTTTTATAAAAACAAACAGCTACGGCTACTGCTAGTTTCGCCAAACATAAACGCGTAAATCACATTATAAACAATAATAATAAAAAAGTAACAAAAATATTTATACCTTAGTACCGCGAATATATCGAACATTCAATCCTTCAAGCAACCCCGTCTCCAACAGCTCCTTCAACTTAACCGGAAAAAACTTCTTCACCATCACCACACCACCACCACCACCACCACCACTCTTCTTCATCTCCTTCCCCTCATCCAACGGTCCAGATTTCATCTCATCAATCACTGTATCAACCACATCACTCTTAGCCTCATCCTCTTCATCTTTCACAACAACAACAGATTCAATTTTATTATCAACAACCTCATCATGATGACCTAATTTTGATTTCTTATTAGGAACAGGTGGTGGTGGTGGTGGTTGAGATTCCGGTAACTTCCTGCCACGTGTCCGGCGATCTAATAATAAGTAGTTTTCGGAATGTGATTTCATTGCGAATGCGAATTCGCGTTTTAATCCAGGGCGTATTGATGAAAGTAGAAAATAATTATCATTATTATTATTTTCATTCATTGTGATTAATTTATATATAAAAAGTATAAAAATGGAAATAGGATTTGCTAATTTATCGGGAGATTTGTTGCATCTTTAAACCCTTTGAAATTGTGTGTGTGTGTTTTTAGTGTGTGAAAAAAGGGGGTGGATTTTTTTTAGAGATATGAGAGGATGCATGCTTTGGGATGGGGGGTGTTTGGGTGGAAAATGGGAAGGTTGTAAAAGTTGCTGGAAGTCTGGAAGGTTCTTTAGTTGGACTATTTTGCCCTTTGGTTTTACATTATGGTCCTTTGAGTTATGTATGCTTGTGGTTAGGACATAATCTCGCTCTCAGACTAGGCACACCAGTGATCTTTAGTAGCTTTCATTTTGCACGTTACATCAGCTTTTTTTTTCGAAGACTTACAAAAGACTTTTTATCACACCAAATCGACCAAAACTATAAAAAACATACCCACAAATATTTTTTTTTTAATTAATTCACCATACACACATTTTTTGTTTGTTTGTGAATGTTATTTGGGTCGTCCTTTCGACCACTTCACCAAAACCAACTTGCCGACCTCCAAGGACCGAATGGCCACACTAGAGCCGACCCACACGACCTCCAGCGACCGAATGGTCGACCTTCATTAGCGTGCCCAGCCTAATGGGTGTTTGTTTAAGCTTATATTAGTGTGTCCATCACAATCTCTAATTTCATCAACAGTTACTTTCGCCAAATATATCCATAAACTTAAACATACACCCTCTAATTATTCAGACGAGACAAAAAGAAATTAATTATTAGAATGAACAAATCTTGTGAGTTCGTTACTATGTTGTGAGGCTAATTCAAAAAGAAATAAATTTTTGTTGTACTATTTAACGAGACTAATTAAAAAATATATAAAATTGAAGACTTATATTGGTTGTTAGTGACGCAGACTAAATCCTTAAATCTTTGTATTTAAGGATATCGAAGGCGTGCACCAACAACGAATGTGTTGGCTTCAACTGATGCAATGTGTATAGACCATTGTATTTAAACAAATAAATTTTTGTTTATTTGAACAATGTGGGACTACAATTCTACAAATTTAGTTTTTCACGAAAAGTAACAAAGTAAAGAGTTATTTAAATATCCTAATCTATATCTATTCTATTTATTTATTTTGAAGCTATGAGAAAATTTATACCAAGCTCAAATATGGTTCTTCATTGGGTCATATGTTGACGCAATTTATCATGAAACATAACATGTACTATATTGTTGTTCTATATCAAGAATTGCAGCATATATTAATTGCGTTTGTCAACAAAACATTATCGTATTTGCTACTTTCACACTCTTTTACAACCACAACCACCATAATTTATCTAGAAGAGCAAATAACGCATGGCTTTATATCTCATCTCATTTTATTCCAATAACATGTTAAAAAAAAATTATTATACTTGTGAGTTTTATTTATGAATATCTATTGGAGTGTGATAAGTTGTATTTAGAATATGCAAGTAAAACTTAAAACAATGGTTCGCTTACAAGTTTGGCCCTTAAACAATTTTCAAATGGGGATCGAGTCCACTGTGTAGAAATAATGTAACTATGGTCCAGGGGCTTTTTAGTCATCACAATAATTTAATGCGGACTGATCCTTTCCATGTAGCAATTTTTATATTACTTTTAAATTTTTCATTTTAACTCGAATTTTCATGAAAATTGAAAATTTCTGACATCCGCGAAGCGGGTGCCTTGCGCGCCACTCTCAATTTGCTGTCACTGTGTCACCTCCACTAATCAGTCTCCACGTGGCATACAAGTGGGTGTCACAGTAGCTATTTTATTTAAATAGCCATCAATAGTTGCTGTATGGATGCTCTTTTTTTCAAGTTCTACTATCGGATTTTCGTTTTTTCTATTTGTTTTTCTTTTTTAATTTTACTAGTTATAACGCCCGCGCACGCGCGAGTTTTTGTTAAATTTTTTTTTGAATGATATATTTTTATTTATTAAAATATAAATAATTTAATCTTTGTTTTGTTTGATTTATGATTGTTAATTATATTTGTTTATTATTAAGGATAATTATTTACAAAATTTAATCCTGTTGTTAGTTGCATCTTATCTATATTTTTTTTTTATTTATCTTAGTATTGCATCTTATTTTTATTTTTTGTATTTATCTTATACTTGTGTAGTATATCAACAAAACAAATTTTTAAAATTTTAAATTAAAAAATAATAAATAAAATATTACCTAATAAGGAAATATTCTTTTCTCAAAGTACCCACTAGGGGTTTTGTTTTATTATATAAAAAAGATTTATATTATATAAGACAAAAAATATAAAGTTTAATAAGTCAAAAGTATTAAACTATCAAAAAATATGAAGCAAAAATTAATATAAAAATTATGTTATATTGTAAACTCAGAAACAAAAATAATTTTTTATACGTTTACCTCTTTTATGATGGGCCAAGGATATGTATAACAAATCTCATTGAGGGTGTGTTCGGTATCCCTTATGAGAATGAAGGAATTATAGTGGTAATGATTCTAAGTGTTTTGTTAAGATGAGGGGCTCACATTATATGAGAATGAAATATGAATATTGTCCATACTCCATATGAGTTCAAAAAGGGAGGTATGAATCATAGGTGAGGGTCCCATCTTATACCGATATCGATAAATGCACCCTTATTTTTTTCCTAAAATTAGTAAACACAACATGTACGTTTTAACTTTTTTGGAGGGAAGAGACATTTTTTTGTTAGCCATTTTTTACAAACTACAAAACACATTTTATAACACTGCGTTACACAATAGTAGGGCTGAGCAAACGGACCGGATGGACCGGACCGACCGACAAAACCGAACGGACCGGACCGGACCGAACCGGACCGATCACATTCGGTCCGGTCCTCGGTCTAAGCTTTTTGGCTAATTCGGTCCTCGGTCCGATCTGGTCCGGTCCGGACCGACCAAAAACCCGAAAAAACTTGCCAAATCTTGCCTAATTGGACCGGACCGACCGAAGACCGACCGGACCGGACCGGACCGACCACATTCGGTCCGGTCTCGGTTTATGATTTTTTCGGTTCTCGGTCTTCGGTCCGGTCCGGTCTTGATCGGTCCGGTCCGGTTTTTGGACCGTGATCACCCTTACACAATAGTAGTGTATGCAAAAAAAAAAAAAAACTAAAAACAAAATAATGTATATATCACTTCTTTCTTTTAATGGTTTGTATCTCACCAATTTCACTCACACGTACTCGTCTATATCAAGTAACGAAATCACACTAGTTTTAGTTTTAAATTCTTAACCATACGTATGATTTTTGTATGACAGACACTTTGCACAAATCTACGGGTTCAAGAAAAATAAAAACTGTCTAAATTTTGAAAGAAGCTTTATCTTTTTTCAATCTTTGTGAGTTTCTATTAAGTACACATTTGGAAAACATTATATGAACTTGTAAAAAGGTTTATATATAGTTAGAAAAAAAATTCTAAAATCAAAAGTTTTATATATTAATGATGTAACATGATATGACAAACTCATTAGACTTTTAAAAAGCTCTGCCGCTGTGGATAAACTTATTGACTAAGAAAGCCTTAAATATCCAAATTAGCTGAGAATTGAATGCTTGAAAATCAAAGTAGGTATTCGAGGACAAGGTTGCTAATGTGTTTGTTGATTAAAGTTTAATAATAGTTTGATCCAACAACTAGAGTGTGTTTCTAATTAAGAAGCTTAGGTTTACCATTTAGTATAATCTAACACAATTTCTAACACATGAATTCTCAGTAGATAAAGCTAACCAAAAGCCTTTGTTTTCTTTATTCCTCAAACAAAATTTACATTGCGCCGTGACCGGCGTTATAGCCCTATAGTGCGGGCCAACGGTATCGTTGCTCGCTTTATAGGGTCTCGCACCGGCGACTCTAGCCAAGCCGTTGGTATTTTTTTTTTCAAATGCAATGGTGGATTTGCAATTGTCTTATTGTGGTTTTGCATGAACATCGAGAAGTGGGAGATTGATTTATGTGAAATTTGTTATTCGTTGTTGAGAAAGAAAATGTAGATATACAAAAATAGGTATGAAAATGGATATGTGGCATCTAGTGTATGCGTCAATGCGTGTGTTTGTCAAATGATAAGATTAGGGCTATATTGCAATATATCTATGTTTAAATTTAGTTACTCGACTATTCTATAATTCTTTTTGAGTTTTGGTAAGTGAATTGTGATAGGGGACTGAAATTGTTTATATTCAATTGATTTGAGTTGATATTAAACTTAAAAAATTATAATATGAACTTGTGACAATATTATCGGGTCAATCGGTTTTACTAACGAAATATTAGTTTTAGTTTAATTTGTGTTTATTTGAATAAATGAAAAAAATATTTGTGAGACCTAAGTGGTGTTCTATTATTTGAGGGATGAGACAGGGTGCTTTTGGGTTATGTTATAGGGAAAAAAGTAACGTGACTTTATTTTTGTTATATGCGTTCAATAAAGACTCATATTATTCATTGTTATATGTTTAACTCATGCGTACGCGAGTTTGAAAAATTAAATACTACGTACGTAGTAGTAAATTGTTATTAACGGTAATATACATATCAAATGTAAGCACGAGTGACTGTAATATAAAAATAAATACACGTGATTGGACTTATAACAACAACTCATTTAATTAATATTTAAAGTTTATAGGATATCCGGAAAAATATTTTGGCAAACTTTATAGTTTAACTTCATTAACGGTGATTGTGAGCTATTAAACTCGCATAATATCAACAGTTAAATTTAAATAAAACACTTATCCCAACACCCATATCAGTTAAATAGACTTAAATTTTTGATTAAAAGGAAAACTTTACAAAATATTAATCAATGTTACTAAATACAGTAATACATAATGAAAAAATTATGCAAAACCCGTACATAATTATTAGTTATACTTATACACTTGTAACAAATAATTTTGAAACATTGGAACAAAATTGGCGGGAATATCTTTTATCCAAAAATTAATGACGTAATGATTTAAATATGTTTTATTTTGAAACATTGGAACAAAATTGGTAGTGGCTGGAATGCATGGGCGGACCTAGCTTATAGCACGGGTATGCACGTGCATACCCTAAAATTCGACCGGTAGTGTAAAAAACTTAGGGTGCATACCCTTCAAGGACCCTTCGAGGATCATTCGAGCAAAAGTGCATACCCTATTTTGAAATCCTAGTTCCGCCACTGCTGGAATATGTTTTTCGATGGCACGTGGAACTGTATATTGTGATTCAGAAATAACGAGGCTTATTTCTTGGTCCACGAACATAAAGTAGAAAGTATAGTACTGTAAATGGTCATAAAATAACTTGAAAAATATTGACCAAGACAATTTATAAAGAGGTTGTTTAGAAATAATTAGGAAATACTTACACACATAACAAACATGTATATACCTTTTTATATAACCATATCAACATTGTATATGTCTAGATTTGTATTCATAACTTTTTAATAACGGAGTAATAATATAATCTTCACACGAACATCTCTAGATAAAAACCACTTGATTTATGCAGTCCCATTTAACGATTTCGAGAGGCGTATAAAGATTTCCTCGTTCGGGCCAAGCTTTAGGTATTTCAAAGCATATTTCATTCTTTAATAAATTGTTAACGTATGTAATACATATCAACCAAGCACACGCTAATTATGTATATGATGTATTAAGTACGTTCATAATTTGGGTCTGAACTTATAATGATGACAAAATAATACCATTTTTTCATGGGGAATTTTTGGTTTGTTTCAAGTTTATGCGACTGGCTCGATAAGTTTTTTTGCTACATTTAGTTTACAGTCAATAATCGCTGATGAAATGTGTGCTAGTCAATACATAGCATATTTAATGATTCATATTGTATAATAATTAGAGCACCCGCAATTTTTTCCATTTTAAGAAGCCTTTTAGAAGTGGTTTTTGTCATTGCATCAATAGCTTTTTGAAAAGCTTTACACAAAAACTTGACACACACCAAGTTTTTCACAAAAGCTTTAGCTAATAAATGTAGTATGCATTTAATGCATTAAATGCTTCAAGTCATTGAAAACTTGGAGCATTGTGGATGCTCTTAGCCATTGTGATTACCTAGCTCATTTTCTAAGTTAGTGTAATCAGTATTAACGAATAACAAAAAGAGAATTATTTGTTACCTCAAAAAGTGTTATATGAGATCAAGTGGCAATGTATGTGTAAATTGGGCCAAATGCCACTAGTATTTAATTCTGCAGCATGTTTTGACATATAAAAGAAGCCCAAAATCCATTGCGCAATATATATGGGCTTAATGTATAATTCAGCTCCAATAAAATTAAAAAAGAAACCCTCTTAAGAGAAATCTATTGGTTCCAAATTATGATCACACAAACAAAAAGATTAAGTTAATTCATAATTTTCAACTAAATTTTCGCATAAAATCATTGTAAGTTCTGTATGCACCACATGATGAATTTCTCTAAGTTTGATGCATCGAAAGACAAAACCGAAACCAAATCATACGAATCATTCTCTACATCGCAACACAAACTTACACATATTAGTTTACGTACGAATAAAGGCATGTAGAGTATTTAAAAAATCGATCTTGTTATCTTTGTTATATATCTGACAGATAGATCCAATAGTAAAGGGGTTCTCATGGAAGCCTTCAAGATCAAGAAAGGATCCACAAAAGTTGCAATTTCCAAACATGAATCAAAGGATGACTTGAGAGCTCCACTTATTCCTTCTTTCTCCATCTTTAAGTTAAGAATCATTTGTAGCACTTTTGTTCTCCATAATGTCATATACGGAGATGATCGACTGATCGTAACTCGAAATTAAATGAAACAAATCACTCTGTACACATAATTGTACGTGCACTATGTATACAATGTAGGTATTAAACATGACTAAAAGTCTAACACAACCTTAATGTTGATTGCAACACAATCTAGGTAACAGTCGTATTAGTTATGTACTAAACACTTAGATCACGTGAAAATACATATATTTTACAATATGATTAAAGTTAAAGAACATAATTGATGGAAAGAAAAAGCAAATACTTGGTTGCAAGACATTCCCTTAGCAAAAATTCCCACCTTTTGATATGATATATAACACCCGAACCATATCCAATAAGTTGTCAAATTCACACAAAAATGGCTATACCGAAACAAGAGAACCAAACTCAGGTTGCGCAGCCACACTCGAGGCTAATAAGACTCATTGCAATAGTCCTACTCGCACTCATAGTCCTAGTTGGTCTAACCATTCTCATCATTTGGCTAACCATCAAGCCGAAGAAGCTAGTCTACTACATCGATGATGGCTCTATCCACGGTTACAATCTATCGAATGGCAACCACCTAGACGCTTCTTACTATTTTCTCCTTCGTGCATACAACCCTAACAAGAAAGTATCTGTCTACTATGATAAAGTCGATGTATCTGTCAAGTACGACGATGAAGTTGTTAGTAGAGGGATTATTAACCCTTTTCACCAACCCAAACGAAACACAACTCTTTTTAAGTTAAATCTCTCGTCGCATGATGTGACATTGTCTAACGAGGCTGCACGAGACCTCAAGGTGGATAGGTCGTCTGGTCGAGTCGAGTTTGGTGTGAATCTAAAAGCTAGACTAAGGTTTAAGGTTGGAGGGTGGAAATCAAGACACTATCGTATGAAAGTATGGTGTGCACCTATTATGGTTCATTTATCTTCTTCAAATAATGGGGTTCAAAGGACTACGTTTCAAAGTGTCAAGTGTGATGTTGATATTTGATAAAAGGGTTAATGTGTTTTTTAATGACTATGAGGGTTTGTTTTGTATTTTTTATCTTTATTCTTTTTTCATTTTGTGGAGTTGGATAATTTTCAAGTAATGTAATTTGTATGTGTGATTTATATAAACTGCCACATTTATATAATTTTCGTTTTTCTCTAAAATTTATGAATTTTGTGCTTGTGTTAGTTCCATTTTTCTAAATATAGACATGTAATCACAATTTGCCATGTATTTTTTGTATTGAAGCTCCATATCCTTAATCTTTTTGCCAAGTATCACGCGTCGCTCTTTAAGACCATTTCGATGTGAATTGTTGTTTTTCATGTCCTTATTCTGAGTGAGACTTAAGCATCGATGTATTTTTACGTGACTATAATCGCCTCACTTGTTTATAACTACGTCTTGAACTCCTTTTAAATCCCTTAAGCCTTATGAGCTAAAAAAAAATCAAGGTTGCAAAAATCACGGATCGGCAGTGCATCGGTCGAGCCTTTAGCTTGTAATCGCCTAATTGGTCAGGCAGAATTAATCGGTGATTAATTGAATTGGTATTTCCGGGAAATTTTTGGTATTTTCGGCAAATTTTGAGTATTTCCAATAAGTTTTAGGTATTTATGGAAAATTTGCCTCGTACCAACAACTTATAATAGATATAAACAACGAATACAAGTGATTAAAACCAGTTTTCGGCGTGTTTATAATATTTTCAGAAGGATTTGCAGGTTTTCAATAAGTTTGACTACTGTTGACCACTATTGATCACCGTTAATCATTATTGACCGATTTGCATAAATAAAAAGATTAGTGACCAATTAGCGCCTAAGCGACGATTAATCGGGCTAAGCGACGATTAATCGGGCTTGCGGAATTTTTTTCAACACCGAAAACATTATTTGGAAGTTGATTCATCTTGGGGTAACTTAAGGATATTGTGACTGTCATCAATAACAGGCCCAATGAATATGAGTACATGTTAGCACCTTATTAACATTAATTATCAGCCCATATAATTAATTGTCTGTTCCTCTTGGACCGACTCGGTGAGGCAACGTACGTGGCAAGGTAGCTAACATTAGATGGCCATATAGTTTACTAGCACAAAAATATACAAACAACCACAACTAGGTAGCTTAGAAGTTACTATCGCTGTAACAAAAGAGATAAAAAAATATAAAATGCTTTCACTCTAAGCAAATCAATATCTAGTGGGAAATATATATGTACCATTCACAACCATGAAATTCTAACAGATCGAATAGGAACGATATTAAGTGGCAAATAACACCATATTTGTCTTTCCTTCTTATCTACTATATCGAACGATTTAGTATGTTAATAACATTGAAAAGTTGCAAATCAAACAGACTTTATCAATATGTTTAGTTATCCTGAAATGGAATGATCGTTCACTCAAACCTGCCTCAAGGGCTACATCGGTTCTTAGGGGTGACTGTGAACCAGGGGCGAACTCGGGTGCATAACTTTTTTACGAGTATAAACGAAAATAAAAAATACGATTTTTAATTAAAGATAGTAGACAAATTAAGAAAACATGTATTTATACATATAAGGGGACTAACTGACTAATACATGTATTTGTGTGACATGAAATTTCAAGACCAAGTTCATTTAGGAGAAATCAAGATTTTTAACAAAAATATACATTAGGTGGCAAATATCCATCGGATTCCCGTAAACCTCTTAGGTCCACCCCTGCGTGAATCGTATTAATTATTAAAGCGTCCCGTAAAATTATGTTAAAAATATCGATATTTTAAAATGCATCTTATCTTATATTTTTGTGTTGCTAAGTTCCTTTTTTATATAATAAAATGCACCTCATGACTAGTAATTTTAAGTCAGATACTAACTTGACTTGCAATGAAAAAGATTGCGAACAAGCTAATTAAGGTGTTTGTCTCTTTAAATCAACAAGCTAAAAGCTGAATATGTTGCATCAACCGAATCAAATATCTATTTGAATATGAATCTTCAACGTCTAAATTTTCAAACTTCATTTTATAATGCACATAATGTGGCTTTATAATCTTTATACTAAATTCTCCATTAACTTGTTTGAACTTTTTAAAACACAAAACCTTTTTTATGCGTGACCAGAGAGTACTTTTGAAGAAAATATGATGATCTAATTCGTCCAACGGTAACTTAATTTAATGACTTTATAATAAAATACGTTTTTAGTATTTTTTTATACTAAAAATTTGATAAAATAAAACACATATGAGTGTACATTATGAGCCAAACATGGTCCACATGCCAATACATATCATTACATATACGTATAAAAAACTATATACTAATAGCTTTACAATTATTTTATATACGGACGTAATAATGCAAATCACTTTAAGCTTAAACACAAACACTAGATACATCGTCTTCCATTCGATCTGTTTTAGCAATTATTACGATTAAAAAGTAGCAATTGTTTTTCTAAATCCATACACACTAATTAAGTTGTATCAAAGAATGTTTTATTTGACTTGCTTTCGGCTATTTGCAAATAATATAAAGTGAACCGGTCACTCGACATGTTTAACGAGGCGAAGTACTCTTTTACATCCAACAACAACAATATCGATCCGGTTTTACTGATGTCCGTTGTATTTAAGCATTTTTATAAGTAAACACTTGCCCGAAAAACCCTTTAAAGCTTTGGATAGCTTGGCTCGATCTAGTATCAAGCTTTAATATAGATATTTTCATATAAATTTCATATAAGTAATTAGGAGCAAATTTGGTTATTAAGCTAATTATAAGGGCTTAGTTCGTAAATATTGGATAATGTATTCTAGAAAAGTTGTTCATTTTATGNAAAAAGTGCTACCAGAGAGGCAAATAGACAATTAGTCCGTATAATTTTATCGGATGATAGAGATAATGTACTATTTTAAATGAATAATATACCAATAGTAAAATGAGTCACGTAAATTATTTAGGTTAATGCAAAATATTTTAACAATCTTACTTGCATAGCATTGCCTGCATTTTTATTTCCTTCTAAACCTAAGATTGAGACAAGTCTAACTTATTTAATGCTTTTTGCATATAAACAGGATCAAAAATATTAACAAAATTAATATTTGTGTCCCAAAAGAAGGCAAACAAATAGAATAGACAACTTGCCTCACCTCACATCACATGTAACATGTCAACATGCACATGCATGTAGCACCTTTATTTGTTAAACTTATAAAATCATCTAGAATTTTCATTTATTATTTAACATGTAAAATAAAATATTCAGCATTGTAGTGCTCGACAAACGTCGATCTTCTATCGAGCCACTAAAAGCGACATTAGTACATACATTCTTTTCAAACTCGACAAATTCCATTCAACTGCTACGCCACATGTCTATTTTCCTCTTTATGTATTTTAATGTTATGGATTTATTTATCATTAATGTTTATTTAAGAACTATCTTTAAGACGGATTAGTAGTAAAAAAAATTGAAGTCAGACATTAAGGTTAATAATCACGAAAATACCAGTCAGACTGTGTACAAAAATGTCAAAGAGATTGAACTTCATCAAATAATACTATAAGCAATGATACTTCTCCGTTTACCTGTTTATTAAAATACATAAAACCATTTTCTGTAAAGAAGTGCCCTATTAAAAGTTAAAAGTCTATTAGTCGTCCAGATTTTACAGCATCATGTTTAATCGAGACTTTGGCGGTGTTTGTTTTTTAAAAGGCTCTGAATCTGAATCTGAATCGCACATCTGAATTTGAATCTGTGGCGTAAATGTCTGAATCTGACTGCATCTGAACGGAAAAAAAAACTCATGTCTGAATCGCACATTTTTTTTTTTTTTTTTTTTTTTTTTTTTTTTGGCGTTAGCAAGAGGCATTCAGACACCCTCTCAAGTCTAGACCATTAAGATCTTACTGCAAACCAAAATGTCTGACCGCGTCTGAACGGTTCAAATTAAGAGGCTGTTAAGAGCCTCTTTATGAAAAACAAACACCACCTTTGAATCACAAGCATTAGTTAATGATGAATCACTCACGAAACTAAATGTTATTTCGTTTTATTTCTTTTAACATAACAATATGAGTCACTAAATAGTAAATACCAAATGAATTTGTGTTTCAATATATAGTATCTAATGGTGTGTGAGAAATTTTTCAATCAAATGATTATGAGATTAAGTTCTGTTTAGAACGCGTATGATAAATTGTGATGCATATCATGTAAGATAAATAGTTGTCGTTAAAAAAACTATAACATGACACACCAACATGGATGAACGAAACTAATATCACAATTATTATTAGACTATTCTGTCCCTTTACTCCCTCTCATTTTTCACCTTAATGTTTACCACTCTCTCAATTTTTATTAATATATCACTTTTATATAAACATACCACACTAAATACCACACACACTTACAAACAAAATAATTACAGTAATAATTAAAATATTTAAAAAGGCCAACTTGCACATTTTCTTATTTGATGAGCAACTCACCGCCCATCTCATTTTTTTTGTTCCTCAAGCGTGACTTTTGGCCAGCCCAGCAGAAGTGGCGCGTGACTTTGGTTCTTCACTCCCTCTCACGACTCCCACTGGGAGCAGTCTTAGGCACTAGATTGTAAAGCTTGGCGTAGCAACATTTGATCGAGGTCCATTAGAATTTTAGGTTATCTATGTACTTGCATTATAAATAGTTGATCACGCAAAAGTAATACCTAGTTACCTACCGAGTTTATTTATCATTAACATATATAACGTAAATTTCATATTTTTCTTGCGAGTAAATTTGCAGAAAGATGTTTGGGATAAAATACAAACGCAAACATATGTGTGCTAGTGGATATAATATTTATAACCATGCTAAATATAGGGATAAAACACGCAATGTATACTTATGAATTAGAGATATAGTATCACACCCTTTCGTTATCACGATCGACTAATATCCATACGTGGTGGAAAAAAATCACACATAAGTGTACAATATGTTTACACGTTGTTATATTTTGTTTTGTACTATATATACTTGCTTCTATATGATAGATATGTCATATGTCTTTGTTGCTTTTGAAGTCGACTAGTCGTTGATTGCTTGGAGTACAGTACAGATGTATTTTCATATTTATTGCTATTTAAGTATGCATGATTTGTCACAATGTCTCTTTCATTAAGGTTCATTGTAATCAATTTTGTTTATGAATTGTTGTAATAGTTCTCATTTGGTGGTACATCTATCTTGATACATTTTTACTTAATATTTAATTACTACTTATGTCCCATCTATGGAAAATATGCAGGTTCGAAGGCTTTCTTTAACATCAGTAGCTTATACACATTACGGTGAGTTTGGTGAAGATGTAATGCATGTTTTGTACAAGTGTTCGGCAGCCAAAGAAGTGTGGATTCAATGGATTGACGGAAGGGACTGGGGAGTGGATGTTTTCGTTAAGTATATACTATAATGAAGGCTATGAGTCATGCTCAGAGCAGAGGTTTCCCCAATGTTGTTTTCGAATCCGACTCTGTGGGTAGTTAATGCACTACTGCACTAGATAGCGGATATCTACTCTTTTACATATTTTCACAAATTTTATTTATTTCACTAGCTTATGGTCGTTTGTTAAAAGAGAAAGAAATGAAGTTGCTCATAGTATAGGTAATCGGGGTGATAGGATATAATGACGAAATCATTCTGGAGGGTAGAGTTCCAAATTGTGATCTTACATGAGCGATGAAAGATGTACTATTTTAATTCTATTGAATGAATTATCCCTATTTTATCAAAAATAAACACACACCATTAATATAGAGATAAAAAAATCTTGTAAACATATAAAACACTAATACGATCAGACTAGCTTTCTAGGCTGCATTATGCATCAAATGAAGCAACTAATTAGTTGCTCTCAGAGCCCAGTGCATACTTCATCATCTCATATACAAAATAACATAACTTATGTATTAAAAGGATCCTCAGCGAAAAATGCTTATAGTTGTCATCAAAATATAATCAGGTCTCAAAGATATCATGCCATCATTGGATCATTTAATAACAAACAAATTAAGAAAATCATTTTGTATTTCAGTGTGATACTCAAATATGACAAAATAGATGTTCCCTCAGAAATGACTGTAAACTATTCATCAATATCAGAATTAGCATGGTCAAATTGATGCATCACTGGGAACAAATTTGTGTACAAAGATTTAACATATTGCACTGGCTAAAAAACAAAACAAATTTTATATAATTAGACAATTAGTTAAGTAATTAACTTACAAGCTCAGATAAACACTAAATATTGTAATTCCCGGACCTTAAACAAATTAAAGTCTCATAGAGCTGGGATTAGATAATTTCATCATCATCGCTTTTAAAAATCATAACAAAATCTAATGAAAAAAAAAAAAAAAAATGCTCAGATTAAAAATGAACTAATTGTAATCCACAACCTTAAACATATTAAGGTCTCATAGTGAGCTGGGATGCAAGTTCTATCATCATCGCACCATAAAAACACATCTAAGTGGCTGATCAGTTAGTTTACAATTGCGTGCTTTTTGGAATTTTTAAAACGGATAAATATACACCGTATTTATCAGTTTTTAAAATTCCAAAAAACATGCAATTGTGGTTGTAAACTGGAAACAAAAATATTTTGATAATGAATGATCAGACTAGCTTTCTAGGCTGCAATATGCATCAAATCAAGCAATTAAATAATTACTCTCAGAGCCCAGTGCAAACATCATCATCTCATAAACAAAATATATATATTTAAAATAAAAAGGATCCTCAGCGAAAATGCTTATAGTTGTCATCAAAATATAATCAGGTCTCAAAGATATCATGCCATCATTGGATCATATAATAAATAAATAAAAAACACCTAAAAATATAGCGGGGTTTTATTAGCTGCGTCCGTAAATAATCATAGACGAAGCGACTCAACGTTTCCGCAAATTAATTTACGCCTCTTTTAAAATGAAAATAAATCCAAATCAAAAAATCATTTATTTTGTTAAAATGATTTTGAATAAAGAGGCGAATAACTATACATAAAATAAATCAAAACTATAAGATGTAGAACTTACAAAGAACACAAATGCGGTGGAAAACTGTGTGTGGTGTGCTAGGGTTCGGGTGTTTTGTTTATATAGAGTTTTTGTGATTAGGGTTTTGTGAAGTGGTGAATAAGGCTATTTTGTTATGGATTGTAGTGTGTAAAGGTGGCCCAAAATAAAGACCAAGTAGAGTGCTCAAGCCCAAATGATGCTGCATACATACTATTAAACCATTGAACAAGGACTTTTAGTTATCACGTGCACAAACCATTTTTTTTTTTGAATGATGAATTTCATTAACCAACCAAACCAACCCGAAAACCGGGCGGCAAACAACAAAACAAACTACATTATCTCATATTTACACCAATCCGACCAAGACAGACTATACATCTTCAATCTAGATCTAACCCATAGGAAACCCATAGACTTGATCTCGCTAACCACCTCTTCGACCTTTATTTTGATTCCTTCAAACTTTAGCTTGTTCCTAGCTCTCCAAATCGCCCAACAACTAATAAAAATAATGCCTTGGAACACCACTTTAGCTTTACCTTTTAATCCCACATGATCGTGCATCTCTATAAGATCCTTGAACGAGAACGCAAAGAAACGTTGAACATGCGTCCATTTGCATATCAGGTTCCAAACCATCAAAGCAACCGAGCACGAAGTAAACAAGTGCTCAACCGACTCGAGACCTTCTTCACAAACCGAGCACATCCCTTCAACACCCGCCATATTCCTTCTAATTAGAGCATCCGCCGTAGGAATCTTAGACATCACCGCTTGCCACATAAAAACATTACATTTCGCCGGAATCCACTTGCACCATTTTAGCACATATAGACTACTATAATCCGCAGCATCATACATCATTTTCCTAACCGATCTCACACTGAAGTTCCCCTTCTTATCGCCAAGCCAAGACCACTTATCCCTCCTCCCATTCAGCTCCACCGACTCCACAACATTCACCAAAAAATCAAGCTCCTCCAGTTCACTCGAAGACGCAGGCATCCTATACCAACTCCAGCCTCCTCCATTCCCCACTCGACTATTGACCTTACATTTCTTGTTCCTCTCCAATCTAAACAGATTCGGGCACATTTCTTTCAGCGTCTCGTTACCTACCCACGGATCCAACCAGAAAGCCACCGAAACACCATCCCCAACCACACCTTTGAAAAACCTTCTTAGAGGCATGTTATCGACAACCGTTCTAGACAAAACCTTCACAATATTATTCCACACCCCTCTCAAAGCATTATTCGTGGGAATAAAATCCCAGCATCTACCCGTGTTATGCATCGCCTCAACTACTTTTACCCACAACCTGTTATTCTCTTCTTTGAATCTCCATCCCCATTTGGAAAGCAAGGCAATATTACTAACACCAAGCTTGCAAATACCGAGCCCCCCCACAGACTTAGGAGAAGCGACTCTATCCCAAGCCACCCAATGAATTTTAGACGACTCACTCGACCCTCCCCACAGAAACCTTCTAATCATACCTTCCAGGTCGTTAATTACCTTACAAGGCGCACGATAAATAGAAAAGTAGTAACACGGGAGGCTTTCGAGCACAGACTTGATCAGAACCATTCTTCCTCCAATGGAGAGACACGACGCCTTCCATTTAGATAAGCGGGCTTCAAAAATATCGTAAACCGGTTTCCAATTACACACCAAGTTCATATTCGCTCCCACCACCAAACCAAGATACTTAAAAGGAGCCGTACTCGCCTTACAACCCAACGAAACAGCTTCCTCTTCCACCTCCTCGAAGTTCACCCCGATACCAAACATATTCGATTTCGATATGTTAATTTTGAGGCCAGAACTTAAATGAAAACACCTAAGCACTCTAACCACGTTGATAATACCCTCGTGACTCCAACCTCCAAGAATAATAGCATCGTCGGCAAAAAACAGGTGTGAGATGGAAGGACCGCCACGCGGAAGCGCAATCCCATTAAACAACCCGTCTTCGTTAGCCTTGGAAAGCATACACGATAAAGCTTCCATCACAATAATGAAGAGAAACGGAGACAGGGGGTCACCCTGTCTCAATCCTTTCCTACATTGAAACTCAAAGGTGGGGGCACCATTAACTAAAACCGCGGACCGAGCAGACTCCATCACACCATACACCCACCTACACCATCTAGGAGGAAACCCCATTTGATCCATCATATCAATCAAAAAGCCCCAATTCACATTATCATAGGCTTTCTCGAAATCCAACTTCAACATGAACGCTTTATAATTAGGCTTTTTGCACCAGGCCATAACCTCATTAATAATGAGCGGCCCATCAAGAATAAAAGTACCACTTAAGAAAGCAGATTGGGACTCCGAAACCACAGACCCCAACACCACTTTAAGCCTATTAGCCAGAACTTTGGAAATGGTCTTGCTAATAACCCCCACGAGATTGATCGGCCTATAATGATTAAGATCCACTGGATCCTTGCACTTCGGAATGAGAGTAATAAACGAAGAGCCGCTTCCCACATTAATCCTACTATCATCAAAAAAACAACCAAAGATGTCCATGAAGTCATGTTCAAATAAGTTCCAAAAGTGCTTAATGAACCTCATGTTAAACCCGTCCGGACCCGGAGCCCGATCATCACCACAACTAAACACCGCATCCTTTATCTCCTTGGCTGAGAAGGGTTCCACCAACAAATTCGCAGCACCATCCGAAACCTTCTTTAGGCTTTCACACCGAACAGTAGGTCTAGAAGGCATTTCCTCTTGAAATCTCTTTTTGAAAAAATTAAATATCTCTTTCTTAACAAGCGACGTCTTCGAAATCCATTCCCCATTAATAGACAACCCCGGTATGTTATTTGAAGCTTTCCTACCATTAACCATCCCATGAAAGAAAGAAGAGTTCTCGTCCCCATCAATCGCCCACTTAACTCTCGATCTTTGTTTCATATCCGTCGCCTTTCTCACCGCCGCCTCTTTTAAAACCTTTTTGCTCTCAACATACACCCATTCCTCTTCCTCGTTCAAATTCCTATAACCCATGACCTGTTCCAGCTTATCAATTTCCTCCACCGCCAAGTTTTCCTCCTGGTGTAATTTGTCATCCGTCTCAGTTTTCCATTCTTTTATCCTCCCTCTAATAAACGCGAGCTTTCTCGACAACCTAGTATCAGGGGAACCTTCAAACTCAAACTCCATCGCCGCCTTTCTCACCACCTCCTCATAACCATCCAAAAGGAGCCACGAGTTAAACACCCTAAACGGCCTTGCCCCATAACTACTCACTTTCGATGAAAGAAGAAGCGGACAGTGATCCGAGAATCGTGACGGCAAAGCCCTGAGACACGCATCAGGCCACAAATTGAAAAACTCAGAACTCACCAAAACTCTATCGATTTTGCTTAGTTTCCTCCCATTATCACGAATGCACGTAAATTGACTTCCTTTCATCCCATATTCCATAACCCCTGTTCTGTGAATGAAACTATTAAAATTGCTTGCACACGAGTTTTTAAAAATTGAACCTTTCCTCTCTTCCGCAAATCTAACCGCATTGAAATCACCCATAACCGCCCATAACCCGCTACTCGACCTCAATTCCCCTTCAATCAAACCCCACAAAACATTTTTAGCCGCAACCCCTTGCGGGGCATACACATTGATTAAATTAATACGCTTTCCACTTCCTTTAATAACTCCAGATAATCTAAGGAAATACCTGTTCTTCACCACCACATTGAAATCAAAAATACTAGAATCCCATAAACAAATCAATCCTCCTGATTGACCCACTGATCCCACATATTCCATACCGAAGGCTTTATTACCCCAATGCTTAGAGAAATCAAAATTGGATAAATCATCCGACTTTGACTCCTGTAAAGCCACAAAATCAATACCAAACTTGCATCTCAGCTCCCTAATCCACGGCCCCTTCTCATCCCCCCCAATACCCCTAACGTTTCGTTTGTCCAAATTATGGTTACGAGGTTTGAATCAACAAAAATCTATCAAAGATATAAGATTCACTATATGATTCACTATATGATTCACTATATTCCTTATTGTTCAACTAAATTGCTACAACTTGCAAAATAAGTAAAGATCACCCATCATGTTGAACTAGTGATGGGAATAGCAAGCAATTGTGCGTAAAGTAAAAATAACTTTTCAGCCTCATTTTAAGTGTTGACAAATAAATTAGAACAAAACTTTTACAAATTTAAATTCATGTTAGAAAAGATTTTTACATTTACTTATGGGAGGTGTTTTGCACACTTTTATTTTTGATTTGCACACTACAACCTGTGTTATTCGCAGTTGTACATTTTTTATATGTTGCTTTTAAAGATTGTTCATTGAAGTGTACAAATAAGAAATGAAATTGTACCAATCAACTCTCTTTACTTATTGATATAATACATCGTTCAGTTGAAGATACTAGCTTTTTTTGGTAATTTTTTAGAACGGTGATTTTAACGATCTCACAATATTTATACTAATATATCTCACGATGTTCTAAGCAGAACTTGAACCCATAAACATTTAGTTGAAAAACTTATCACACAATATAAGATAGTTTTGCGACGCAAACCCTTTGATTTTTTAGGGTAAAATATATATGTAAAGTGGACAAACAAAATTGGTAATGAAGAATACTTAAAATAGCCATGTGCTAGTGCAAGCGAAAATTTTCTAACGATTTTCTTAGCCAGAATAAGCATCGTCTTTTATATAGTAAACTTTGTTCTAGTAATAAGTCAATTAATTTTCACACAAGAGCTCAAACTTATTTAGTTAAACACGAGAGGATGACTGGAAATGACTACGAGGATACATTGGTTAGATACAATGGTCATGTCGCGTAAATCTAAGTTAAAATAATGCACTATGTGAGTAACATGAATAACAAAAATTTATTGTGTTTACCCGTTTACTGTTAGATGATAGGTACGACTAACTGCTTAGATTTCATTAAATTTAAAGTTATATTAATTTATTCTTTGAGTCATGCTTTATTATAAATAGACATGAAATCTGATTGTCACATCAGCGTCACATCATCTTTCTCTTTTTAAAACTACACCAAATTACAATTTGCTAATAAGACGACCACAACCACAATAAAAAACATACACCATAAAACAAATAAAATAAAAAACTACACACACAAAACAATTGAAACTTATGATTGACCGACAAATCATACTTTGAAAAGGTTGAGGTAAACGGTCACTAATTCGGTTAGAGGGTCAACCAATCGAGCCATTAGTATTAGCATTATGTAGTCACACCAAAACATAATAAGTACTCGTAATATATATCTCTTTGTTATTTTATATTTACATATTATAAACCCAAAGAGAGAGAGAGAGAGATAAAAATTAAAAACCGTGACATAACAGTAACACGTAAAGAGTAAAGACCACCCAAAGTGGTATAGAATAAACCCACACCTACTCCCTCCCATATGAGTCATCTAACCATCTTACCGTTGAATCCAAGAAAGAAAGACTCCATCCATCCACAAATCACGTAAAAGCGTCAATAGCCATTCAGTCAGGTCAACATTCCAAACTCAATAAACAAACAATTTCCAAAATGGCAAAGATAGTCAAGTCACATTAAATAATAAAATTAATAAATTTCCCGTCAAAATAGCTCCTCATCCACCTTTCCATCTTTCTTCTGATAATAATAATAATAATAAAAAAAAAAAACAAAATAATAGACGTTGTAATTAGATGTGGCTATGTTTGGTACACAAGATTGTTGAGAGATTGTGCTTATTTTTTCAGAAAATAAGCTACTTAAAAAATAATCCTTATTTGGCAGACATAACTTATAGGAGATTTTAAAAAAAATAATCTTCCATAATCTCTTAAAACCAAAGGTTACTTCATGTAGCTTATAAAAATAATCTCTTTTTATAATCTCCAGCACCAGCACCATCTCCAATACCAGCACCAGTTCCAGCAACAGTTACTTTCGCCAAACATACCCGTGGTACATAATTTAAGCGCCTTACCCAACAGAAAAACAAGAAGAAAAACGTGACACCCTCTCTTTCTCTTTCTCTTCTTCCCTCATTTAATTCTCTCTAATTTTTCTCCCTCTCTCCCTCTCTCACACACACAAACACATTCTCACTGTGTGTTTGTTTTAAGTCTGTTGAAGAAAGAAAGTATTTAGTCTATTTTACCTACTCTCTCTCACTCTTCCTTCCAAGAAGACTCCCCCCAACTCTTTCATTTTCTTTTCTTTCAAAACAAAACAGGTTCTTATCTTTTTACTACTGTAATATTTTTGATAAGTTTTAACAGATTTGTGATGTGTTGTGCTATGTGGGATAATTATCTTTTCATCTTGATGATTTTTTATACTCATTTATTTATTTATTTTTATTTTTTTATATAATCTTGTTATTATATGATGATTAACTTGTTGTTATTTGGATTAGAAATGTGTAGTGTAATTTTTTTATTTTATGATATACAGTATTGTTTAATTTGCTTAATAGATTTGTGTTTTGTTATGTTATAATAACTAGTTATAATGCCCGCGCACGCGCGGGTTTTTTTTTAAATTTTTTGAATCATATATTTTTATTTATTAAAAAACAAATAATTTAATCTTTGTTTTGTTTGATTTATGATGTTTAATTATAGTTTTTTATTATTAAAGATAATTATTTAACAATTTTAATCCTATTGTTAATTGCATCTTATCTATATTTTTTGTATTTATCTTCCACTTGTGTTATGGATAAATATAAAATATTATCTAATAAGAAAATAATCTTTTTTTCTAAATAATATTATTAATAAATAAGGTATGGTTTAGTTTTTTTGAAATGGAAAAGTCCCCACTTGGGGTTTTGTTTTATTATATAAAAGATATCATAATAATTTAATTCTTGTTTCTGGAAATTTTGAACTTTTAGTTGCAAGTTCTTGAAATTAATTCTTATGAAAAAAAAAAAAATTGTATATTTTATTTTTATGCAACTTTTTTTTTATTTCTGGAAATTTTGTATAAATTTTGTAGTTTTTATAAATTTCAGGAAATAAAAAAAAAAAAAAAAAAAAAAATTGAAGATTTCAATATAAATTTGGTCAAGCCATTGATTAACTTTTGATTACTGATTTAATTCATATCATTACTCGTTTAATGCTTTTAATGGCGGTTTTAAACTTGATTTTTTCAGCTTTGACACTTTTTTAATGCGAGTTACACGGTTTTATATACAGTTCAAATTTTGATGGAGTATGTTTTTCTTATTGGTCTCAGGTTATGGGACGAGCGCAGTTAAAGTAGATCACAGTTTTTTTAAAATGGCTGTTGCTGGAATAAATAACGTTTCAGTGCTTGAAAGTAGATGGGGTAATCAAGAGATGCCAATCACACGCACATCTTATATCCGGAAAATGTGGCGTGATCTCGAAGAAGAGACCAAAAACAGGGAGGTTAGAAGTCATATGGGTAGTCAATGTTCGTGTTCATCACAAGGGGCTGGAAGTGACCATGTGTCGATAACTACTAGTGAACTTGAAAACGAGTGTCCCCCGGATCACAACCAGATGGTGACACGGGTTCAGAATGGTGACGGGGATAATGGGAATTTGTGTTTACAGCAGTCTCCTGCTATTGGTACGGCTGATAAAGAGCGTGTTAGGCAAGTTTTTCGTGAATGGGGAAGTAAAAACGGTAGTGGGCGTGTGTTGAGTTTTTCGCATAAGAATAAGGGTTCAAGGGCTCAAACGCCTTGTGAAAATGAATGCAAGAGGGTGAGGACTGTGAGGCAATGGATAGAGTCGAATGCTCAGCAAGCGGAAACTGGTCAGTCTGTTATAGAAGAACAAGTGTTAGAAATCGGTTCACGCAAGTCTATTCGTATGCTGTTTGGCAGACATGATCTTCTCGACTTGCTTAAAAGCTTTGAAATTGGAAGGCAAAAAGAAATTCAGAGTTTGTTGGAGAATCGACCAGTATCAAATTTTGCTCATCGTAACCGTCTTCAGGTTTGAACATTTCTATACGTTTAACAAATTACTCATATGACTTCTTGTGATACTCTATATACATTGACTCGAGAGTATTATTGTTTGAAAATTAAGGTTATGACGTTTTTTTGAGGTTGCGAAAATGTCTACTACTATTTTGTCATGATTTTTTAGTACTTTTGTTGGAAGTTTTCATGGTCCCAGATCTATTGTTTAATTTCATAGAATTATAGTTTAAATTTTCAAGGTATATAATTTATTTTTTTTGTTTAATATGTGTCGGTGTAGTGTTAACACTATGATTCTGCTGCAGTCATTGCTGAGAGGTAGGTTTCTGTGGAACCAAAGATTTGTAGAAGATAAAAAGTCTACATCTGTTGCAGCAAGTGAGTTGGGGCTTTTGAGGCAAACACACACGGTTTCTGATTTGAGGTGTGTTCCCTTTCAAGTATCTATTACACATCTGGCTGAAATGCATAGAATAGTCTTCACTGGCTTGCCAGTGAAGCGTGTCTTTAATGGTGTATGGGGAATTAAACTTTTGTGGTTGTTATGCTTTTGCTTTAACATGGCCTATTCTTTTAGTTGGCATGTTATGACCCTTACGTTTAATTTGTATACTTTCACAATGCATGTGACTGTGAAGAATGACGGTATTAACTCTTTTATGGGCTTTACTTTATCTTTATGGTTTACCCATTCTCTTTATTAATGGTCATTTATCATTGTGGACCATTGGTCTGTACTTTGTATATTTGGGTTTCCTACCCAATGCTGGTTCTCTTTTAGTAAACCTGGGGGAAGTCAAAGTGGGATCACTGTTGTGGACAAGTCCTGCATGTGGGCTTAAGTGCAAATGGGAAGAGACATGTGCTAATACCGAGTTATATTTTGTGGGGTTGGATGTGAAAACCAATGGGTCATCGAGTATTAAGTAACCTTAGGATCATATGTTACTGATTTCCTAAGCTACATTACTTTACCATGGGACCATTCATGTCAAGTAACATATGCCTAACATTAATATTGAGGATCATGATTTTTGCATCCATTGTACATAGGAACTTTAGAATTACAATGTTGCCCTTACGTGTTATTATTATATTTTTTACCAACTTCTGTCTGGAGAAGCGTCAATACATGCTCTTAAAGTGTCCGCTTGGTTCAAAGTGGGGAAAGGGAAAGGGAAGGCAAAGGAATGAGTGGGGTGGGTAATCAATCCCTTACCCCCAATTTACTCTATAATGGTTGATTACCCACTACGTGGTAATCAATCCCTTTGGACTTACTAACCAAGCACAAAATAATGAGTGAGGTGGACCCTTCTGAATACCTTACCCATTCCCCACCCCCCTTAACCCCCTACCAAGCACCCCCACTGCCAAACATTATCAAAATTTTATGAAGCGTGATCATTCTAAGATAACAGCGCATATTAGCTGACATTCCTCCCCCTCCAAAACAATGAGCTATATGGTAATTGTGTTGGTGCTCACCAATTTGCCCTTAGAAGAATGCATTATTTCTTACTAGAAGTCACTTGTTCAAATTTTTTGACTTTGTTTTCATGGTTATGTGAAGTTTGTGGTTAAATTATAGCTTCTTTTACAAATAAGCACTAGATTATCTTGCTTTGAGTCAGACTGGAGATTGCTTTTGCATATACCCTTTTAGATCCATTCAAATTTTTCCTGGAATGTTGAATTGTGACGTTTGCAACATTTTTGTGATGCAGGAAAGGCTTCTTGTCCAGAGCTGATAACGATGAACAGATTCATGACGAGCCACCGTTTATATTGTTATGTAGATGTTGATAAATTTACAACTTGTTAATATCAATGTGTTATTTACCAGAGTTATTTTTATTTCTGTAGCGTAATTATTAATTTACATATATTTTTTGTTTCAGTCAATTCGTTATATGTTATCTAAATGTCCATTATAATTACCGCGATATAAGTGTTTGTTTTGTGTTAAGATTTAAATTGTTTTTGGAATTGTTATGATGCGTCTTTTCTTGTTTATTCGTTAATCTGTTGGATTTTAAGTCGCAAGTTCTTCAAGTTTATTTTATATAATTTTGTCACGCAAATTCTTTTGTTATATGGAAATATGTGATTGATTAGAGTCTATAATTAAAATTTGGTCAAGCCATTGATTAACTTTTAATTCAAATCATTACTCGTTTAATGCTTTTAATGGCGGTTTTAAACTTGATTATTTGAACTACGACCATCGGAAGTAACCTCTGGATTTGAACACACCTTTTTAATGCGAGTTATATGCTTATATTCATAGTCCGAAATCTGAAATAGTACGGTTTTTATTTGACACAGGTTATGGGACGAGCGCAGTTATAGTAGAACACTAGTGTGTTCAAGTTCTAAAAAATGGCTGTTGCTGGAATAAATAACGTTACAGTGCTTGAAAGTAGATGGGGTAATCAAGAGATGCCAATCACGCGCACATCTTATATCCGGAAAATGTGGCGTGATCTCGAAGAAGACACCAAAAACAGGGAGGTTAGAAGTCATATGGGTAGTCAATGCTCGTGTTCATCACAAGGGGCTGGAAGTGATCATGTGTCGATAACTACTAGTGAACTTGAAAACGAGTGTCCCCCGGATCACAACCAGATGGAGATCCGGGTTCAGAATGGTGACGGGGATAATGGGAATTTGTGTTTACAGCAGTCTCCTGCTATTGGTACGGCTGATAAAGAGCGTGTTAGGCAAGTTTTTCGTGAATGGGGTAGTAAAAATGGTAGTGGGCGTGTGTTGAGTTTTTCGCATAAGAATAAGGGTTCAAGGGCTCAAACGCCTTGTGAAAATGAATGCAAGAGGGTGAGGACTGTGAGGCAATGGATAGAGTCGAATGCTCAGCAAGCGGAAACTGGTCAGTCTGTTATAGAAGAACAAGCGTTAGAAATCGGTTCACGCAAGTCTGTTCGTATGTTGTTTGGCAGACATGATCTTCTCGACTTGCTTAAAAGCTTTGAAATTGGAAGGCAAAAAGAAATTCAGAGTTTGTTGGAGAATCGACCAGTATCAAATTTTGCTCATCGTAACCGTCTTCAGGTTTGAACATTTCTATACGTTTAACAAATTACTCATATGACTTCTTGTGATACTCTATATACATTGACTCGAGAGTATTATTGTTTGAAAATTAAGGTTATGACGTTTTTTTGAGGTTGCGAAAATGTCTACTACTATTTTGTCATGATTTTTTAGTACTTTTGTTGGAAGTTTTCATGGTCCCAGATCTATTGTTTAATTTCATAGAATTATAGTTTAAATTTTCAAGGTATATAATTTATTTTTTTTGTTTAATATGTGTCGGTGTAGTGTTAACACTATGATTCTGCTGCAGTCATTGCTGAGAGGTAGGTTTCTGTGGAACCAAAGATTTGTAGAAGATAAAAAGTCTACATCTGTTGCAGCAAGTGAGTTGGGGCTTTTGAGGCAAACACACACGGTTTCTGATTTGAGGTGTGTTCCCTTTCAAGTATCTATTACACATCTGGCTGAAATGCATAGAATAGTCTTCACTGGCTTGCCAGTGAAGCGTGTCTTTAATGGTGTATGGGGAATTAAACTTTTGTGGTTGTTATGCTTTTGCTTTAAAATGGCCTATTCTTTTAGTTGGCATGTTATGACCCTTACGTTTAATTTGTATACTTTCACAATGCATGTGACTGTGAAGAATGACGGTATTAACTCTTTTATGGGCTTTACTTTATCTTTATGGTTTACCCATTCTCTTTATTAATGGTCATTTATCATTGTGGACCATTGGTCTGTACTTTGTATATTTGGGTTTCCTACTCAACGCTGGTNGGTAGTGGGCGTGTGTTGAGTTTTTCGCATAAGAATAAGGGTTCAAGGGCTCAAACGCCTTGTGAAAATGAATGCAAGAGGGTGAGGACTGTGAGGCAATGGATAGAGTCGAATGCTCAGCAAGCGGAAACTGGTCAGTCTGTTATAGAAGAACAAGTGTTAGAAATCGGTTCACGCAAGTCTATTCGTATGCTGTTTGGCAGACATGATCTTCTCGACTTGCTTAAAAGCTTTGAAATTGGAAGGCAAAAAGAAATTCAGAGTTTGTTGGAGAATCGACCAGTATCAAATTTTGCTCATCGTAACCGTCTTCAGGTTTGAACATTTCTATACGTTTAACAAATTACTCATATGACTTCTTGTGATACTCTATATACATTGACTCGAGAGTATTATTGTTTGAAAATTAAGGTTATGACGTTTTTTTGAGGTTGCGAAAATGTCTACTACTATTTTGTCATGATTTTTTAGTACTTTTGTTGGAAGTTTTCATGGTCCCAGATCTATTGTTTAATTTCATAGAATTATAGTTTAAATTTTCAAGGTATATAATTTATTTTTTTTGTTTAATATGTGTCGGTGTAGTGTTAACACTATGATTCTGCTGCAGTCATTGCTGAGAGGTAGGTTTCTGTGGAACCAAAGATTTGTAGAAGATAAAAAGTCTACATCTGTTGCAGCAAGTGAGTTGGGGCTTTTGAGGCAAACACACACGGTTTCTGATTTGAGGTGTGTTCCCTTTCAAGTATCTATTACACATCTGGCTGAAATGCATAGAATAGTCTTCACTGGCTTGCCAGTGAAGCGTGTCTTTAATGGTGTATGGGGAATTAAACTTTTGTGGTTGTTATGCTTTTGCTTTAAAATGGCCTATTCTTTTAGTTGGCATGTTATGACCCTTACGTTTAATTTGTATACTTTCACAATGCATGTGACTGTGAAGAATGACCGTATTAACTCTTTTATGGGCTTTACTTTATCTTTATGGTTTACCCATTCTCTTTATTAATGGTCATTTATCATTGTGGACCATTGGTCTGTACTTTGTATATTTGGGTTTCCTACTCAACGCTGGTTCTCTTTTAGTAAACCTGGGGGAAGTCAAAGTGGGATCAGTGTAGTGGACAAGTCCTGCATGTGGGCTCAAGTGCAAATGGGAAGAGACATGTGCTAATACCGAGTTATATTTTGTGGGGTTGGATGTGAAAACCAATGGGTCATCGAGTATTAAGTAACCTTAGGATCATATGTTACTGATTTCCTAAGCTACATTACTTTACCATGGGACCATTCATGTCAAGTAACATATGCCTAAAATTAATATTGAGGATCATGATTTTTGAATCGAACTTTAGAATTACAATGTTGCCCTTACGTGTTATTATTATATTTTTTACCAACTTCTGTCTGGAGAAGCGTCAATACATGCTCTTAAAGTGTCCACTTGGTTCAAAGTGGGGAAAGGGAAAGGGAATGCAAAGGAATGAGTGGGGTGGGTAATCAATCCCTTACCCCCAATTTACTCTATAATGGTTGATTACTCACTACGTGGTAATCAATCCCTTTGCACTTACTAACCAAGCACAAAATAATGAGTGAGGTGGGCCCTTTTTGAATACCTTACCCATTCCCCACCCCCCTTAACCCCCACCAAGCACCCTCACTGCCAAACATTATCAAAATTTTATGAAGCGTGATCATTCTATAATAACAGCGCATATTAGCTCAAAATTTTATGAAGCGTGATCATTCTATAATTGTGTTGGTGCTCACCAATTTTCCCTTAGAAGAATGCATTATTTTATTTCATACTAGAAGTCACTTGTTCAAATTTTTTGACTTTGTTTCATGGTTATGTGAAGTTTGTGGTTAAATTATAGCTTCTTTTACAAATAAGCACTAGATTATCTTGCTATGAGTCAGACTGGAGATTGCTTTTGCATATACCCTTTTAGATCCATTCAAATTTTTCCTGGAATGTTGAATTGTGACGTTTGCAACATTTTTGTGTTGCAGGAAAGGCTTCTTGTCCAGAGCTGATAACGATGAACAGATTCATGACGAGCCACCANTATAATTTATTTTTTTTGTTTAATATGTGTCGGTGTAGTGTTAACACTATGATTCTGCTGCAGTCATTGCTGAGAGGTAGGTTTCTGTGGAACCAAAGATTTGTAGAAGATAAAAAGTCTACATCTGTTGCAGCAAGTGAGTTGGGGCTTTTGAGGCAAACACACACGGTTTCTGATTTGAGGTGTGTTCCCTTTCAAGTATCTATTACACATCTGGCTGAAATGCATAGAATAGTCTTCACTGGCTTGCCAGTGAAGCGTGTCTTTAATGGTGTATGGGGAATTAAACTTTTGTGGTTGTTATGCTTTTGCTTTAAAATGGCCTATTCTTTTAGTTGGCATGTTATGACCCTTACGTTTAATTTGTATACTTTCACAATGCATGTGACTGTGAAGAATGACCGTATTAACTCTTTTATGGGCTTTACTTTATCTTTATGGTTTACCCATTCTCTTTATTAATGGTCATTTATCATTGTGGACCATTGGTCTGTACTTTGTATATTTGGGTTTCCTACTCAACGCTGGTTCTCTTTTAGTAAACCTGGGGGAAGTCAAAGTGGGATCAGTGTAGTGGACAAGTCCTGCATGTGGGCTCAAGTGCAAATGGGAAGAGACATGTGCTAATACCGAGTTATATTTTGTGGGGTTGGATGTGAAAACCAATGGGTCATCGAGTATTAAGTAACCTTAGGATCATATGTTACTGATTTCCTAAGCTACATTACTTTACCATGGGACCATTCATGTCAAGTAACATATGCCTAAAATTAATATTGAGGATCATGATTTTTGAATCGAACTTTAGAATTACAATGTTGCCCTTACGTGTTATTATTATATTTTTTACCAACTTCTGTCTGGAGAAGCGTCAATACATGCTCTTAAAGTGTCCACTTGGTTCAAAGTGGGGAAAGGGAAAGGGAATGCAAAGGAATGAGTGGGGTGGGTAATCAATCCCTTACCCCCAATTTACTCTATAATGGTTGATTACTCACTACGTGGTAATCAATCCCTTTGCACTTACTAACCAAGCACAAAATAATGAGTGAGGTGGGCCCTTTTTGAATACCTTACCCATTCCCCACCCCCCTTAACCCCCACCAAGCACCCTCACTGCCAAACATTATCAAAATTTTATGAAGCGTGATCATTCTATAATAACAGCGCATATTAGCTCAAAATTTTATGAAGCGTGATCATTCTATAATTGTGTTGGTGCTCACCAATTTTCCCTTAGAAGAATGCATTATTTTATTTCATACTAGAAGTCACTTGTTCAAATTTTTTGACTTTGTTTCATGGTTATGTGAAGTTTGTGGTTAAATTATAGCTTCTTTTACAAATAAGCACTAGATTATCTTGCTATGAGTCAGACTGGAGATTGCTTTTGCATATACCCTTTTAGATCCATTCAAATTTTTCCTGGAATGTTGAATTGTGACGTTTGCAACATTTTTGTGATGCAGGAAAGGCTTCTTGTCCAGAGCTGATAACGATGAACAGATTCATGACGAGCCACCATCAGATTACGATGATCATCAAGAAAACATTCAGGAGCTGCCTAACGATACTGTTAATGAACAGATTCAGGATGAACCCCAGTCTGATACCTCATCTAATAACGGCATGAAATATCATCAAGAAAATTCTCAAGAGCTAACGGATGATATTGCTGATGAACCTGAGACAATTATTACAAGACATAACATCGAGGGAAGTCACAAAATAGACTCTTTAACTGAAACACATGGAAGTCCTCGAGAATATGATGTTCTGGTAGGAGAAAGGCATGAACAAACTTCAGTAAATGAAAGAATGCAACAACTACCACCAACTGAGATAGTTGATAGCAGTGACCAGTACCATGATGGTTCAGATGATAGGAATCAGGACACTCGTCATATCAATCTGTCTCAACAAACTTTAGAACATGAAAGTGCGCCACAAAGTCCTTCACCAAGTCCCAGTATATTACTTCATGACCAATATCAGTCAGACAGGGAGGAACTGGAAGTTCATGATGCATTTGACCCTGTAAATCCTTCAGAAAACAATGAAGACAACTTGTCTTGGCAAGAAGGTTTTGTGGAAGCAGAAGAATGGGAGGAACCAATTATAGGAAACACTGATATTGAATGGCATCATTTGACCAGTCCCGAATCAAACGAGGGCTTAGATGCAAACTCAATTGAGAATGAAGATGAATGGTACCAAGGAACAGTACCGAGTGATGATGATGATACTGCTGATAATTGGTTTGGTGCGGATAATAGAACAGATGCAATTTATACCTATGATGGTGATAACAGTAACAGGCTTGAACTTCGAGAGCTTATGAGCAGAAGAAGAGTCTCCAATCTTCTTCAAAGTGGTTTCAGCTTGAGACTGGATCAGCTGCTACAATCCTATGTTGAACGCCAGGAACAAGCATCCCAATCTGATGATGAGTGGATGCTTGAACATGAGCAACAAGATCTTGACCAGCAGAGTGTATTTGAGAATGATGATGTCAGTCAGGCTGTTCAGAGCGCAGGTGTTCACTCTTTGCCACCAGCCATCCCACAGCATTCGGGAACTGTGAGTTTTTTATTTTTCAAATATATTGAACTGTTGGAACTTTTTGTATATTGGTTCGAACCAACTCTGACTGTTGATCTGTAGGAATTGGAGATCATAAATGGCCTGCGTATTGACATGGTTAGGCTTCAAGAACAAATGAATAGCATGCAGAGCACATTGGAGACTTGCATGAAGATGCAACATGAGTTAAGACGCTCAGTGCAACAAGAAGTTTCGTCAGCTCTAAGTCGATTATCTTTTTCAGGTTTGTATTATTTTATGAAACTTTTGGTCATTTAATTGTTTTCTTTTCATTTTCTTATCTTATATTTGAACTAATTCAGGTGAGGATAGTCTGGAAACTTGCTTCCTATGTTGTGACAACCGTGGTTCTGACTTTTCTCCTGAAAGGTATATATGGATAGCGATTTGTACCTAAAAAGAGATCTGATAAAGCTTGTTACTTTTTATTAAATTTTTGTGAATGTTTAATTTAGGTGTGGACGTGTGCACGTTTGCTCAAAGTGTGCCAAGAAGATAAACTGGTCGAAGCTAAAGGAAAGTGTCAGGCACCCGTAAAGCTGAGGTGAAGAACATAGTCTTACTTTACAGTCTTTAGACATTAAAAAAAGGATATTTAGAAGTTGAAATAATGAGGCAGACAATGGTATATTCAAATAGTGAGGCATACAACGATGTATTCTAGTCTTATCAAAACCTGATCAGGTAAATCTACTTATACTTCCAGAATTGATGTTTTCACCTTGTCCCTTTGCCTGCGTTTCTATAAATTCATTTATTCGTTTGACTTATAACAGGCGATGACATGCATACACGAGAGTATCAGTTAATATTATTCATGGAGCTAACAAACAGTCTGGAGCTTTACACGGTGATTGAATGGCAAACTGCTTATTTTTTATACGATGTCATGATGATACTCCACTTGGCCGATGTTGCATACAAAAGCCTTAAAGCTTTTCGTCTAACTAGATGATTCCCGAATGCCATACAGTGGCTTATAATTTTTGCATCAAAAGCTGTGATACATTGAATACTTTGAACGGGAAATACGATTACTTAACTCTATTTGCAATCTTTTTATCATATGTTTCTTTAGTATTCCAGAGATGGATTTCAGTCTATTCTTCTGAGAACAAAATGAAGCTTTTCGTCTAATCTCTCTTATTCGGATTTTTACCAATCATAACTTGACTTGCTATGGTGATTGCTGAACACCCGAAAATTAGAGTACCACAACTTGGTATTAGTTTGTTTTAGGATCAAGAAGATGAATTTTTACTACCAAACTTTTTCTTACATACAAAGGAGTGGCAAGTGAACGGATCATGTAAATAAACTTAAATTGTCATATGTAACTTAAATATGATGTTAACTATGATGTTTAATTGCATTTAAATAATTTTAAGTTTAATAACTTTTACTAAAAGAATGTAAAATGACATACATTTTTTTCTTTTCTTTTTCTAAATTATATTTCTTAGCGCACTCTATGCTGATTTTAAACTCTCCTACCTCTTCATCATACGTTTTTTTTAACGACATACTTTCATTAAAACTAACAGAATGCTTAAAACTAACAAAAAGAGAATCGGAGTGGATGATGGTTTGTAAAGCCAATCACTAGATACATTTTTCAGTTTGTTTAAGCCAAAAAATTAGAATTTGTCTTCATGTTTGCAAGTATTAAATTTGTCTTCACGCTTGCAGCTATTAAGTGTTTGCTTGGGCGTTTTTTTGTTGAAGACATTTCATTTCGAAAATTCCAAGAGTTCTCAAAGAGCCGGCTGACCGACCACCATATGAAAGGTGTTTGAGTAAAATCTTGTCACCTTCCGAAGTCCTTTGTGAAGTCCTTCGGGTGATGACTGGTCAAGGTTGGAACCTGCGATCACAGTAAACGCGTTAGCCTCGCCCCGGGTGTTATCCCAAGACCAAGCTCCGGCGTGAGAGTAAGTATGGGTTGGTAGGAATAAATGTGTGTGTGTAAATGTGCAGTAAATGCTAATCATATAAGTGAGTAAATGAGAAGTATTTATACTACCTCAAACTGTACCTGATTACTGTTCGGAACAGTGCGTGGTACAAGTAGGCCACTGTTCCTGACACATAGGATGCGGCGCACCATCCTGTCCCATGCTTAGGTGTCAGCATAGGCTTCCACGTGGTAGACATGGACCCGTGAAATTAAGGTTGAAGGCGGCGCGTTGTCTGGACCGTCCGGTAGAGATCGTCCGGTCGTAGTCTATCCAGACCATTAAGTAACCGTCCGGCTATATACACAATCATGTCCCCCCCAGTGTCATGTTAAATTTCTTAAGTTATGACGTGACACTTGACTTTTCCGGAGCGAACGAAACCTTCCGGTGCATCGATACTTCGTCCGGGTCATAGCTTGTTTGTTTGGAGTATTATAATCATTCGGGCCGAAGGTCATTGAATTGGGCTATCAAACCCCCAGTAAGCCCAAGCCCATTATCTTTGGTGAGTCAGCCTTGTTTGTCATGATGTGCGAGATGTTGCCACGTGTCGGGGAGCGTGTGCGTGGAAGGCTGGGATTGACCTTCCTGACACGACGCGACGTTTCACTATTCACGATGCCTCCCTATATAAAGGGTTTTTCTCACAGTTTTACAGTTTTACTTTTTACATCTCTCTACCCCTTCGGCAACCGTTCCTCCGTCGTCAAATCAGGTGCGTCTCTCCGACTTTCTTTGTATTCTTCACTGTTTGGGTTGCCATTCCTTTCGTCCGACCACCATGTCATCAGCATCTCAAGAAGAAGTTGCCTCGGGTTCGGCTTCATCCGATGTCATCCCAAAGTTTGATATGCACACTATAACCTCCGTTCTTACGGAGGGACAGGTCGAGGCGATTGCCCATACCTATGGCATTCCTTCGGACCTGAAGCCCCGGATTCCTCCACCCGGTATGACGATGAATCGCCTACCCAGGAACGCCATCGGTATATACGAAGCGTACCTGGAGTTCTCCGGTGTCAGGGTTCCGTTTTCCACTTTTCTTCTCCAAATGATCTACTATTTTAGAGTACACATCTCTCAGTTGGTTCCCATTGGGCTGTCGAAGGTCATACTTTTTGAGTTATACTGTCGGAGCATGGGTTTCCCTCCGTACTTGTCGCTTTTTCGGTTATTCTACGTCCTTCAGAAGCAAGGGCACTGGTTCTCTTTTGCCCGCCGTACCGGCAAGCTAGGGCAGAAGAGAATTTTTAATGAGACGTGTTCGGGGATGAAGCATTGGAAAGACAGGTTCTTCCTTATTGATCGTCGAGCCATTCCGGATCCTATGCCTTGGAGGCATAGCGATTCGAGCATGTCGGAGGCTGCTCCTCCGTTTGGCTATGACGAAGCTCATGTGGAGGCTTTGACGAACTTTGTCGTTGACATTCAGGCTATTCATCTAGCTCTTTTGTNCTAACACTGAACTCTCCCGCGTATCTAAAGGTCCCCCCGTGGCCGAGGGGGATCCCATTGAGCCGCACACCACTGCTCCTCTCGCCCCCGGATCTACTATGCCGAGAAGAACGGATTTGCAGAAAGTTGTGGAACACGCTGACCAACGGGTCCTTGACGCCAGGGAGAGGAAAGAAAAGAAGAAGCAGGATGCTCCTCCTCGTCCCACTTCCAAGAAGCGTCCCGCCGGAGAGTCCTCTCGCCGCCGCACAAAAAAGACTACCACTTCTCATGTGGTGGAGCTTTCCGGTAGTGATGCTTCGGAGGATACCCGGTCGCCGACACGCTCTCCTTCTCCCATTAACGTGAGTCATCCCTCCTTTGAGGCGGTTGATCAGAATTTGGATGAAAGCGCTGGCCACAACAGCGAGCACGTGGTTGGGCAGCAGGAGTTTGCTGAGGGGAGCAATGCTGAGGGCAGTGATGGAGGGGCTGAAGGGAATACGGCGGGGAATGCCGGTGATGATGGTGATGGTGGTAATGAGGACGAGGAGGTGCACGACGGAGGTGGTGGTGAAGATGTTGTTGAGAGGTTGCTGACGGTTCAAGATCCACCAGATGTTGATAATCTTGCCCATGGAGGTACTTCCTTTTTTGTAAGCTCTATACGAAAATATCTCTTCGTCTTTTTCTTTGTCTTACATGAATTGTTTGTTTAGCAGGTCTTAATGCTTCGACCTCCAGTGGGTCCACCCGGCAGGCTTTTGGCAGGAGGACTCCCGGAGGTATGTTATTTTTATTTTATTTTTATTATATATATATATATATATATATATATATATATATATATATATATATATATATATATATATATATATATATATATATATATATATATATATATATAAGCTTCGTACTATCCTCTCATCGCCCTGTTACCTCCGTGCATAGTTCTTATACTTGTATATTATTGCACAGGTCACAGTGGTTGCGTTGAGCCCTTCGTTCCTAGCTGGAACCTGACTGTGGGGGCTAGTCTAAACGACGCCGAGGTGTGTCGCGATCTGATGGTGCATCTGGCCCCTCCGTCTGTCCGTGCGGAACAGGCTAGCTTGACGGAGTACCAAGCCACTCAAAGAGCTTGGTTTGAGTTGGCTCGTTGCTCTCTCGCTCAGGCGGATGCTCTGCAGCGTTTTGAGAATTTGAGCTATCATTATGCTCAACTTTATCAAGCGCATCAGGCTTGCGGCAGCTCGGCCGAGAGGCTTAAGACCATCGAGGCCGACTTGGTAGAGCAACGCCGGGCAGTGGAAGGGCTGACCAAAGCCAACCGGGAGCTCCATCAACAACATCAAGGGTGCTCCGGTCGTGAGGCGGATCTGGCCGAACAACTCTCTCTGGCCAACAAAGAAAAGGATGAGTTATCGTCCAAGAGTTTGGAGCAATCCAACCGGATCAAACAGTTAGAAGATTTGTTGGCTGGGAAGGAGGCAAGCTTGGAAGAGTCGGAGAGGAGGTCTGCTGGGTTGGCCAAAGAGGTTGAAAAGTTGACTGTTGCCAGCAGCCAGGCGGAAATCCTCAGGCACAACTACGTGCGCCAGCTCATCCCAACGGTCGTGAAAAGATTCCGGGAGAGCGAGGAGTATCAAATAGTTTGGGCCGGAGTCTTTAATTTTGCCCTAGACGCTGGATGGTTGGCGGGTTTGAAGTTGGGCCGTTCCGAAGAAGAGGTTGCTGCCTATGTCGCCGGCAATGAAAATTTTGACATGGCGGCCGTCCAGAGCTTCCGTGCGGATTATGATGAGATGTTCGTCCGTCCTTTCCCTTATATTGAAAGTGTGGCTTCATCTTTCCGCCTGCCCCTTGCAGATGTGATGAACATACTTCCTGCTGGCGAGGAGAATACCGTGGGGGCGGAAGCATCTGGGCAGAACCCTTCGAACCAGCCCCTCAAGACCTTTAGTGTTTTGTTTTGTNCCGCTTGACAATTGAACGTGTAATGATTTACTTCCTTTTTTGGGCTTCGGCCGTTGTATTGTATATTCTTTTGGGGCTTCGGCCGTTGCAATGTATATTCCTTCTTGATTACTTGTCGTGCAGCGTCTTTCTAGACTTAGTTAATTTTCGTTGTTTTTTGACATGCCGTCGTTGTGGGCATCCGTCATAACTTAGTTTAATTTGTCCATTTTTTGTGTGCCGTCGTTGTGGGCATTTCACAGGACTTAAAAAAAATTATTACGTATCGTGTGCCGTCGTTGTGGGCATCATGCATATTGTAGGATTGCCCTTAGCGGCTTGGTGCCGTTGGGTCTTACATCAATTCGTCATCGGTGCTCGGATGGAGGTAGCTAATCTCCATCCGTGCTTCCGTTAGGTCACTTGCAAGATAAGTGATGGAAAATTTCCTTTCCTCCGTCTGAGGAAGGATGTTCTAAACTTGCATTAATAACTGTTGTTGATAACGGCCCTCGGCCTTACATTAGGAATTCTGAACAGAATAAAAACTATAAGTAACATTTTCGAAGATTCATTGCATGCCATTTCCGGGGCACCTCTTGATCGTCCATCATGTATAACTTATAGGATCCATTCTGGTATGCTTCCGTCACTCGATACGGGCCTTCCCAGTTGGGGCCCAATTTTCCCTGATCCTCCACGCGACTTGCCTCATTCCTTCGGTACACAAACTCTCCGGGCTTGAAGGATACCGGTCGCACTTTCCGATTGTAATACCTTTCCACCTTCGTTTTGTACTTGGCTTCACGTATGGCGGCTTCTTCTCTTCGCTCTTGTAACAAGTCCAAGTTGAGTCGTAACTCTTCGTCATTTGTTGCGTCTCTGATCATCATGGTTCGGTAGGTTGGCATCCCGATTTCCGCTGGTATCACCGCCTCGCTTCCATAAGTTAAGCTGAACGGGGTCTCACCGTTGCTCATTTTGAGCGTCGTCCGGTGCGCCCATAGGACGTTGGGTAACTCGTCCACCCATCCGGCTTTTGCTCGACCTAGCCGGGTTTTTATGCCATTCATCAGGCTCTTATTTGCAGCCTCTACCAGTCCATTTGCTTGAGCATGGGCTACCGCTGTGTTGATTTGCTGGATCTCTAATTGCTCACACCATCTTTTGAAAGGATCGTTCACAAACTGGGTTCCGTTGTCAGTGACTATGATTCTCGGGAGGCCGAATCTGCAGACAATGTTATCCCATGTGAATTTTTTGACTTCCTTTCCGGTTATGCGTGTCAACGGCTTAGCTTCGATCCACTTAGTGAAGTAGTCTATTGCGACTATCACATATTCTGCTTTCCCGGCGGACTGTGGTAGCGGTCCCAATATATCCATCCCCCACTGGTAGAACGGCCAAGGGGCCATTATCGAAGTCATGGGTGTCTTCGGGAGCCTCAGAATTTTGGCGTGAATCTGGCACGAATCACACTTTCGGATTTCGTTACGTGCGTCCCGGTGCATCGTAGGCCAATAGTATCCTTGCCGCATGGCCTTAGCAACAACCATCCGGGGCTCCGAATGCATTCCGCATGACCCCATGTGAATTTCCCGGATGACATAGTTCGCTTGCAAAGGACCTAGGCATCTCATCATAGGCACTAGGTATGACCTTTTGAACAACACTCCTTCTTCCATGACATATTGGCCTATCTTCATCCTCAATGCTCGTGCTTCGTTTTTATCCTCCGGCCATATCCCTTCCTCCAGGCACTTGATTATGTGCGTCATCCAAGTATCCCCTTCTTCTTCCACTACGGTATTCACTTCCTTCTTTTCAATAGACCTTTCCTTTAACACTTCCACTAGCACCTCCTTCGTCAAATGGTCGAACGCTACCGTAGCCAACTTACTCAGTACATCTGCCTTTTGATTTCGTGCTCGCGGAATGTTATCAATCGAAAACTGTTTAAACTCCGTTACTAACTCTTTCTTCTTGGCCAGGTATTTGATCATGTTGGAGTGCGTGGCTACATAGTCACCGTTTATCTGATTTGCCACTAGCTTTGAATCAACATACACCTTTATCCTTCGGACTCCCATGTCCGCTGCAATACGGAGACCGGCTATCAACGCTTCGTATTCCGCCTCATTGTTCGTTGTGTCTTTGAAATCGAGCCGAAGGGCGTAAGTGTTTTCAGTCTTAGTCGGACTGATAAGCACAAGACCAGCCCCAACACCATTCTGGTTGGAGGCTCCGTCTGTATACAGCGTCCATCGTTCGGTTTCATCAATACTTGGCTTGCGAGTGAGTTGCTGAAAGTAGGCTGGAGAGTTATTTCCGATGGGTGTTTCTGAAAGGAAGTCCGCTAGGACTTGCCCCTTTATTGCACCCCTCGGGACATATTCTACATTGTATGCTCCCAGTTCCACTGAATATTTTGCAAGCTTGCCGGAGGCTTGAGATTTGGTTAGAATCTGCTTTATGGGCTGATCAGTGATGACTTTGATTGGGTGAGCTTCAAATTACCGCCGGAGCCTCCTAGAGGCATGTAACAGAGATAGAACCAACTTTTCCATCGGAGCATAATTTCTTTCTGCTTCGTTTAAGGTTCTGCTGACGTAGCGCACCGGATACTGCTTGGCTTTCCTTTCTGCGACCAACACGGTGCTTACGGCTTCTTCTGCCGCTGCCAAATAAACATACAGCGTTTCTCCTGCCACCGGAGTGGTTAGGGATGGTAACTCTTCAATGAGCTTCTTCATGTCTTGGAAGGCGGCCTCAGCTGCTTCCGTCCAACGGAAGTCCTCCTTGTTTTCTTTGGTAATATTCTTTAGAGTATCGAAGAAAGGAAGTGATCGTTCGGCTGACCGGGAGAGGAAACGGTTTAAAGCCGCCAGTTTACCACTAAGACTTTGCATCTCCCTTAGCGTCCGGAGTGACTGCATATCCATTATGGCCTTGGTCTTTTTGGGGTTTGCTCGTATTCCTTCCGAGGTGACTAGGTACCCCAGAAATTTACCTTCTTCCATTCCGAACGAGCATTTCTTGGGATTGAGTTTCATGTTGATCTTCCTCAAGTTGTCAAATGTTTCTGCGATGTCTCCTAGCATCCCTCTTTCCTCCTTGCTTTTGATAACCATGTCATCTACATAGGCCTCCAAGTTCCTCCCCAACTACTCTTGAAAGGCCGTGTCCACCAACCTTTGGTAAGTTGCCCCGGCATTTTTGAGACCGAACGACATCTTGGTATAACAATACGTCCCCTGGTATGTGTAGAATGCCGTCTTTTCCTCATCCTCCTTAGCCATATGTACCTGATGATACCCCTTGTATGCATCCAAAAAGCATTTGTACTTGTATCCCATAACCGATTCGATTTTCCAGTCTATCTCCGGAAGTGGATAGTAGTCTTTCGGACAAGCTGAGTTGATATTTTTGAAATCAACGCACATCCTCCACCTTCCGTCGCATTTTTTGACTAACACCGGGTTAGAAATGCAAGTAGGGTACTTCACCGGACGGACAATTCCGGCCCGGACCCATTCCTCTACTTCTTTTAGCACTGCCTGACTTCGGTCCGATGCGAACACTCTTCTCTTCTGGCAGACAGGCTGTACCGAAGGATTGGCATTGAGACTATGCTCTATGATGCGTCGGGGTACCCCCGTCATGTCGAACGGTTCCCATGCAAATACATCCATATTTTTCACAAGTAATTCTTTCAGGAGAGTTTTGAATTCTTCAGTTAAGTTTCCCCCAACGGTGACCGGTTGCTCGGGATAGGCTGGGTTGATCATCACTTCTTCTGGGGTGCCGTCCCCTTTGGGTTCCTCCTCATCACCTAAGGGTGTTTGCCTGTCTTCTAACCTTCTACATTCCGATACCACTACCGACCGAGTGACCAACGTGGCGATACCCCTTGGAGTTGGGAACTTCATCATCGCGTGGATTGTCGATGGCACCGCTCGGAGAGCCTTTAGCCCACTTCGTCCGAGGATCACATTGTAGGGTGAGGGGCCCGGATTATTGTGAACTTCATGGTTGTCTTTCGAGACAGACCCCCGTCCCCAAATTCAACACCCATCTCCAGTTTTCCCAATGGCTTCGTCACACTCCCTGCGAAGCCTAACAAGTCCGTGCGAGTGGGCTTTAATCGAGACCTGATTGAGGGATGCAAGTTGTTGAAACAGTGCTTAAACATAATCTCCACCGAAGCTCCTTCGTCCACGAATACGCGACGGACCAGGTACCCCTCTATGGTTGCTTCCACAATGAGCGGCTCGTCGGAGACGTCGTCTGTGAGCATTGGCGGGAAGGTTATGGGTACATTCATCCAACTCTCCGTCACTTCTCGGTCCTTCCTTTTCCTTCCATCCGAGTGTGTTCGTACCATGTTTATAATCTTCCCTTTCTGCGGCTCATCCCTTCGCGTCCCAGTTCCCTTTTGCCTAACATCCTTAATGAGGTGATTTAACTTGCCTGAATCGAGTGCCTCTTCTAGCTGTCTTTGCAACTGCCTGCAGTCATTCGTGTGATGGCCCTTCTCCATATGATAGTCACAGTACTTGTCTTGGTTCTCCCTCCGAGGAGGGTAATTCATGGGTTTCGGTTGAGGCAACTGCAACTGACGCTCCGTCGCTAAGATCTCCTTAGGGAGCTTTGAGAGGGAGTTTAGAGTGAGTCTTGGGGGAGGGTTATTTGGACGTGGCGGATAATCATTTCTAGGAGGGAGCAGGGGTGCCTTGTCCCTGTGCCGATATGGGGCGTACCCCTCACGCCCGTAATGGTTAGGCCTACCCTCGTTGTGCCGTCTATCCGCTCCATAGGACCCTCGAAACGGTTTGTCGTCCCTTCGGAAACCGCCGCCCTGTGGTTTCTTTGACGAGTCAGGCTTTTCCCCTTGTGGTAACTCCGTGCTTGCAAAGGCTTTTTCGGCCCTCACAAAATCATCCACCCGTCTCATCATCTCATCAACCGTTTGGGGAACCTTATCAGCAAACCGCTTAGCCAATTCTGGAGTCTTGCAGGCGTCCATGAAGGACGAGATCCTCATGACCTCCGGTACTCCCTGTATGAATCCCGATTCTGTAGTCCACCTCTCCTTGAACTCGGGCAGAGACTCATTTGCATTCCTCAAAATCTTGGTAATTTCAGTTGGGTCTCGGAAGCATTTCTTTCTTGAGGAGAAACGGGTGACAAACTGATAACGTAAGTCTGCCCACTCGTCAATACTTCCGGAGGGTAACTTGTCGTACCATCCCCGGGCACTTCCGTCCAACGTCTGTTGGAACATCCGACACCAGACGGGCATGGGCCAGTGTCCCTGCATGGCTGCTCCGGAGAACCTAGTGAGATGATCCTCCGGATCCGTCGAACCGTCATAGAGCTTGATGTGAGCTGGCATCTTGTGTTCTGGAGCCGAGAACTCCAAAAGCCGGCGTGTTAATGGTGAGTTAGACAGTTCCTTAAAAGGTTTTCCTAAATCCTCGTCGGATACTTTTTCTCCCGTGACAATCCCCTTCTGTCTGCGGTCTCGACCTCCGTCGTTGTCGAAACCCACGTCATCAAAGTTCAACCGGATCGGCTGAACATTCTCCCTTCGGTTATGAGCCGCTAGCAAGGATTTGAGGGCGGACAAATGTCCCTCAATTTGTTCTCTGGTCGTGAAAGCGTCATCCTCTCCGGTTCCGGAGGTTTCTGGAACTGCACCCGTCATTCTATAGCCTGGGCAGATCGAATGTCAGGTCCCACGGATGGCGCCAATTTGTTTGAGTAAAATCTTGTCACCTTAAGAAGTTCTTTGTGAAGTCCTTCGGGTGATGACTGGTCAAGGTTGGAACCTGCGATCACAGTAAACGCGTTAGCCTCGCCCCGGGTGTTATCCCAGGACCAAGCTCCGGCGTGAGAGTAAGTATGGGTTGGTAGGAATAAATGTGTGTGTGTAAATGTGCAGTAAATGCTAATCATATAAGTGAGTAAATGAGAAGTATTTATACAACCTCAAACTGTACCTGATTACTGTTCGGAACAGTGCGTGGTACAAGTAGGCCACTGTTCCTGACACATAAGATGCGGCGCACCATCCTGTCCCATGCTTAGGTGTCAGCATAGGCTTCCACGTGGTAGACATGGACCCGTGAAATAAGGGTTGAAGGCGGCGCGTTGTCTGGACCGTCCGGTAGAGATCGTCCGGACGTAGTCTGTCCGGACCATTAAGTAACCGTCCGGCTATATACACAATCAAAAGGCAAGAATGTTGTTTTTATCCATATGCATGGTGTCACCAAAGGATATCGTGATTTCTGACGTAAAATGAAAGCGTGAATAAAACCTAACAAGCGTTAACAAAATCACAAAGTACTTTAATGACTTAAAGTCAACAGTTTATTTGATAATTGAATACCTAAACAATGAACTCAAACCCTATATTTATACGGAAGTAAATATTGAGAAAAAAATCACATTAAAAAAANAAAAAAAAAAACAAACAAACTATACTTGTCGAAGCCTTTACGCCGTAACAGGGTTTTCTTATCTACGGGATAACCCAAAACGCCTTAACAAATCCTTATTTGAGAGATCTACAACGTAATAAGAAACATTCATTTACGTCATAAAAAACTAATTAAAATAAATAAATTAAAACGAGGTAACCAAAAACAAGGCTTTAAGCCGTAAAAAAAAGTTGGATCACATTTTCTTAATTTAAGTCCTTTTATCATAATCTAATCGTTTCATGTACTTTTCAGTTAACTCTTCGATCTTATCTCATCAATTTTCTTCAAGTTTCTCAAGTTGTTGAACGAGAAGTCACTGATCGTCCACCATAAACCAATCTCTTTCTAAAGAATTTTCGCAATGAGACAATATATAATTTTTCAAAAAAAATTGTAAAAAATATGGGATAAGGATATACTGTCGTGGCATGTCGTGTTGTAGTGTAGAAAGCAACACCCACGAATCGTATCACACCAAACAAACATTTCAATTACTTCTCGTCTTCTCGAGTCGCATTCACATCAACTACAATGTTTATTTATTGATAACGCAACAAATCCATCACAATAATAAAAAAATCCATAATTACAAAAAAAACGAAATCTACATTCTCCTACATGACAATGACGTCATACGTACCATGCACTACAAAAACATTTTCACGACATATTTGTCCGTTTGTTTGCACATACACACTCGATCGTTATTTTTTCGAGAAGCAGTCTCTTTACCTTCGGGTAAGATCTGACTGTCTACATATCACCTCTTCATACTTCACTCCGACGAGATTGAGTTGTATATTTGTCTAATTCATACATCAACGGCCAAAAACATCTCAGTTGACCGACATACAGGACACGATACATTAGATGTAAGCCACGTGTCAATGCACGTAGGATGAAACCCGTGTCCACAGTTCGGGATTACTTTGACCGTATCACCAGCCTCAAACTCACTTAAACAAATGGAACACTCGGTCCATGTCTTGTCATCTTGACCGTATGTAACTATAGGAAGTGAACGTACGGTCGAGATATCAAGCCCGTGACGTTTACGGGCTTGAAAATGAGGTGGTGAGTGATTGTTACGGGGATGAGATGAGAAACGACGAAAGTACAGGGAGAAGAAGGTGAGGAAAAAGAAGATGATTAGTAGGATGAGTATAGTGAGAGCTAAAGACGAGTCGAAAGGGGACGTAGGTGACGTTGGAGATGTCGCAATAGGTTTAAAAGTGTCGGGGTCGGGGTCGGCTGCTATTTCTTGTAGCATGGTCCGATGGAAATGATTTTGGTTCATGGGAGTGTGAATTATGATAAGAATGAGAAAATAGTACTTGTTGCATTATTGTGAATTAGATATGATAGTGATTTGGATGCTAGTAGAATTATTATAATTGTTGTGAACAAAGAGTAAATGACCAGAGAAAATTTTAGACCGTTAAAATTGATTCGTCTAGAATGTAAAAGTACGAGTCAGGCAATCAAAGAATTGGTGAATCTAGAGTAAAATTGAAGTGGTAATTGAGTTAGAGCAAAGTCTACCATAACTTTGAGTTATGAAATAACTCACCGTCACGTTATCTTAACATCAAATAACACAACACCAAAAAATACCAGAAAATTATAACACCCAATAACACCATTTTTTGCAAATTTACAAATTCTACCCTTAACAAATTCATTTATTAAACATTCAAACTCTATATTATTAAATGTAACAAATTCTAAGGCTACCCACAGTAGTAAGGGTCAATTCCCCCTTTTTTTCCTGCCCCGTCAGTTTTTAACACAAACTAACATTTCAGTCATAATTAAAACGTTACATATTAATTGAAATAAAATAAAAATATTACAACACTTATTAAAACATTACAACACTTATTAAAAACTAATCTTCTAGGTTGTATTATTTCTTGATCGAGTCTTTGAGTTCTTGCATTTTTTGTTGTTGAAATGCGGGCAAAGATGGGTCGATTGGTTTGACATACAAGATGAGGTCTTTTTGATATTTCTTTTGTCGCTCAAATTCAAGCTTTTGTTCTTCCATTGCCAATCTTCTGTCTTCTTGCTCCGCTTTCCTTTGCTCCAGCGCCAACTGCTTATCCCTTTGCGCCAACTCTTTTTCCTTCAATTTGTAGTATCCGTCTGCAAGCTCCTGCTTCTTACCCAATACCATTGACGTTATGGCTGTCCATTTTTCGGCTACCCCATCCAAACTAAACCCCGGCGATTTCTTCTGAGCAGCCTTATTTTTCTTAGCTGCATCATGCCCAACCGGTCGCTCATTTCGAGACTCTTCATTATCAGACACATCCGAGCCCGTTTCAGAAGTCCTTGGTTTTTTCGAGTCGCATTTTGGTTAAGAAAAGTCGGCATCTCATTTTTCTTCCAAGTATCATGGTCCTTCAAAATCTCCCAACAATGAAAAGGCATGCGTCATCATTATTTCATATTCGTCACACGCTCTTTGGTAAATAGTGAGATCATTCTCACTACTTCCAAAATTCGTGAAACATTTGTCGTAAATGGCACAAAATGCACCGACTCTAGGACGAATCCTATTTTTCCACTTGCTAGTAATTGAGTTGTACGATCTCCCTTCACCAACCTCATTTTCAAAGTATGTAATCACTTTCTTCCAAATTCCTTTAGAATTTTGGTTGTTTCCAACTGCGCTATCCTCCGACGAATCACACCAAGCCCTGCACAACACCTTCTCTTATTCTTTTGACCAATTCGAGTTGTGTTTGTCAACCTCTTTCTCAACCGCCTTCTCAACCGACTTTTTCTTACCCTTTGTAGTAGCACGTTTCTTTGGTTTAACAGGTGACATCTCTTCAGAAAGAGTGTTGTCGTCGTCATCACCACCAAGGTCATCATTTGGAACCGATCCGTGACCCGAACCTTGATAACCCGGTGACATTTGTTGACTTAGATAACCCGAACCAGTTCCAGCATAAAAATGCGGATTGTTTTCTAATTGTTCCAAAAAAATCACAAGCATCAAGATTGATGCGGTTAGCCGGAGAATAATTTTGATAATTAGAATAGGAAGACATTGATGAGTCCATTGTTGGACGAAAACACGAGTCGTGGGAGCCATGCATAGATTGTTGGCTTCGACGGGAGTGGCTTTGTTGTGGTTGTTGGTTGTTTTGATACGGGGGAATAAATGGACGATTAATATTACGATTCATAGCAAATAGATTGAATTGTTGTTGTTGTGGAGGTTCTTGAGATTCATACTCAAGAGAACGAGGTCGGAAAATGCTTGGTGGTGACACACCGGTTAACCGAAAAGTCGAATCCGGTGATACTTCCGGGATGTTTTGTTGTGGTACTCGGGATTTTCGGCCTTTTTGTTGTAGTGTTTTCTTAGACATTTTGAGTAGAAATAATAGTGAGATTGTGTGAAATGAAGTGTATTAACTTGGTGTATTTATAGGGGTTTTTTTTTTTTTTTTTTTTTAGAGCCAAACGGCTAAAATGTTAAACGGTACAAAATTTAATTTTGTTGGTTTGTGGTTGAAACGGTAACAAACATTTACTTCCCAACCGTTTGGATCAAACTTTGATAAATATGTTGCTTTCCTACTCGGTCTTATACACGACCGATTTCGCTGGAAAAATTTGTCCAAGTCGGTCGCGACCGACTACCCACAGCAATGATGACCGAGTACAATTCGGTCGACCGACTCGGTCGAATCCTCTATTGTGGACAGCCTAATTAAATCTAGCCAAAATTCGTCTCTTTTTAAACTAGCATCTCAACAGCCCAAAAGATATTGTTACACTTTTAATTTACGAATGAAGTAATAGGCCCAAAAGAAATTCATTTAAATCTAAGTAGTATTATGTCCAACAATTAAACCTAAACTACCATAATATCACTCCATTTGGCATTTACTAAAAACGCAGTCACAACAACACAACCACCTAAATCTCACAATCATTTCTTTTCTTATACAAACCACACACCTAGAATATTTTTTGTTACCAATAAGTTATCTGGTTGGTCGAGTTGACCCGGTAGACCCGATAAACGTAGTTGAACCCGAATGAAACCGACCCTATAAGGCTTTATCGGGTTCAGGTCGGGTCGGGACGACCCATTTGACACCCCTAATCACGCCCCTTCGACAAAAACTAACCCCATTGAAAATTACGGTCATTGATAAGTGTAGTGATTTCCTAAGTCTAACAAAAAAAACAAATTGTACTCTTATGTCAAATGGTTAGTAATGGATCCTTACTTTTAGTGGGATGCCTAATTTTCTTACACCCACTTCAATACTTAGGGTACTGGCAATTAGGGGTGTTATCGGGTCGGCTATCGGGTTCATCGGGTCGGGTTGAGTCAGGTTTTGTGTTTTTACAATGTGACCCGTAACCCGACCCGATAAGAAATCGGGTTATCGGGTTCGGGTGTTAGTCCGGTCGGTTTAAGTCGGGTCGGGTGAGTCGGGTTGTCGGGTTATATTTCAGTACTTTTCTTTTTGAGAACAAATGAAGGTTTTCGTCTAATCTCTCTTATTCGGATTTTTACTAATCTAATGAAAACTATAGAATGACACTGAGCGTCTAATGGACATCAATTATACTTTTCTCAGATACAATGAGAGTGGTAAGTGAACGGATCAAGTGAATAAACTCAGGGACAAAGCTAGGGGGTTCTTGCGGGTGCCCGTGCACCCCATAGATTTTTTCAATGTAGAGTCCTTGCTCCGTCCCTGAATAAACTTAAATTGTCATGAATCTTAAATATGATGTTAACTATAATGTTTAATTAATTGCATCAAATAATTTTAAGTTTAATAAGTTATATTAAAATGGTGTATGTTACAAAATCAAACATTATTTTCAGATAGTATTAAAACTTAGTTCTTGGTTAACCCAACGTTTCTTTTAGCAATTCCTACCTTTTTTGCTCTAAATTATATTTCTTAGTCCACACTATGCTGATTTTAAACTCTCCTATGTCCTCATTATACGTTTTTTTTAACGACATACTTTCATTAAAACTAACAGAATGCTTAAAACTTACAAAAAGAGAATTGGAGTGGATGATGGTTTGTAAAGCCAATCACTAGATACATTTTTCAGTTTGTTTAGGCAAAAAAAATAAAATAAAATAGAATATGTCTTCACGTTTGCAAGTAAGTATTAAATTTGCCTTCACGCTTGCAGGTATTATAAGTCTTTGCATGGGCTTTATTATTGAAAGACGTCACGTTTCGAAATTTCTAGACTTCCCAAAGGGCCACCTAAACCACCATATCACAGGCAAGTCTGTGGTTTTTATCCATAAGCATGGTGTCACCAAGGGAGATCATTTCTGAGTTTTGACGTAGAACGAAAGCGTGTATAAGATCCTAAAAAGGGTTAACAAAATCCTAAAATATTTTAGAGACTTGAAGTCAATATAATTGAATATCTAGACAATGAACTCGAGCCATTTATTTATTGGGAAGTAAATCTTGAGAAAAATATCACTTAAACATTGTAAATACATACTTAAAAAAATAAAAAAGAAACTTCAGCTATTGAAGCCTCTACGCCGTAACAAGGTTTTCTTGTTTACGGATAACCACTAAGACACCTTAATAAATCCTTATTTGAGAGATCTATAGCTTAATAAGAAACATTCATTTACGCCTTAGAAAACTAATTATAATAAACAAATTAAAAGCCGTAGCTTTTATGGCGTAATCAAGAACAAGAAGGCTTTATGCCGTAGAGAAAGTTGGATCACGTTTTCTTGATTCAAGTTATTTTATTATAATCCAATCGCTTCATGTACTTTTCAGCTAATTCCTCGATCTTATCTCATCAAGTTTCTCAAGCTGTTGAACGAGAAGTCACTGAGCGTCCACCATAAACCATATCTCTTTCATTTTTCGCAACGAGAGAATATACCTTTGTCAAAAATATGGATAACGATATGCTGTCAGGTGGCATGTCGTGTTGTAGTGTAGAAAGCAACACCCGCAAGTCGTATCACACCAAACAAACATTTCAATTACTTCTCGTCTTCTCGGGTCACATTCACATCATCAACAATGTATATTTATTGATAAAACAACAAATCCATCACAATAATAAAATATATCCATATTACAAAAAACAAAATCTTCATTCTCCTACATGACAATCACATCATACTTGCCATGTATGCACTACAAAAACATTTTCTCTAAATATTTGTTTGTTTGCTTGCACAATGCACATACACATTTATCAGAAATTGTCTTGGAAGCGGTCTCTAAATTACCCTCGGGTATAATGTGACAGTCAACATGTCACCTTTCCATAACTTACTATGACGAGATTAAGTACTGTTGTTGTTGCATATATTTGTCGAATTCATACATCAACGGCTAAAAACATCTCAGTTGACCTGCATAAAGGACACGATACATTAGATGTAAGCCACGTGTCAATACACGTAGGATGAAACCCGTGTCGACAGCTCGGTATTACTTTGACCGTATCACTAGCCTCAAACTCACTTAAACAAATGGAACACTCGGTCCATGTCTTGTCATCTTGACCGTACTTAACTACAGGAAGCGAACGTACGCTCGAGATATCAAGCCCGTGACGTTTACGGGCTCGAAAGTGAGGTGGTGAGTGATTGTTACGGGGATGAGATGAGAAGCGACAAATGTGTAGGGAGAAAAAGGTGAGAAAAAAGAGGATGATGAGTAGGATAAGTATAGTGAGGGCTAATGACGAGTCGAATGGGGACGTAGGTGACGTTGGAGATGTCGCGATAGGGTTTAAAGTGTCGGGGTCGGGATCGGATGCTATTTCTTGTAGCATGGTTCGGTGGAAATGATTTTGGTTCATGGTGTGTGAATTATGATAAGGATGATAAAATAGTGTTTGTTGCATTATTGTGAATGAGATATGATAGTGATTTGCATGCTACTAGAATTCTTACTTATTATTGTTGTGAACAAAGAGTAAATAGTAAAATTTGGACCGTTAAAATTGAAAATGGTTGATTGGATTTGTCAAGACCGTAAAAGTATGAATCAATCAATCAGTTGGTTGGTGTATCTAGAGTAAAATTGAAGTGGTGATTGAGTTTGTGCTTTGAAACAACGTTTTCGCACACGGATTTTCAACGTGTGAAAGTCATGTTTCAAAGCACTAACTTTCGTCCGCAAGCCATACGTGTAATATAAAAGACATTAACGGGTACGCCAAGAACTCAAACTTTATGTGTACGCATCATTTTTACAACTCGAACTTTATGTGTATGTATCATTTTTACATGTACCAATGGCTTTACGTAAAAGCTTGACACGTTGTCACGTTATAAACTATAAGTATATGACATGTTATTATTTTCTCTCAATGTATATTGATTTGCAGTCATTATGCTACAGTTGATTGGCAAAAGATTGATGCGGAACAATGATTTATATAGAGGCGACTAATTCATTTACACAGGTTGGTGGGTTTGTTTTAGTGGCTGGTGCTCCATTTGTTGATCCATAGGTCGCAAGTTCGAGCCACAATTCATCTCGACAATCTTTTTTATTTTTTTCACCATTGAAAGAAAAGAAAGAAAAAAAAAATACTAGTGGTGGAATATGAACAAAAGTTTCATTTTTATTTCTTACACTTCGTAGTTTAGTAATTTCCATGTTTTGGTGTGGATTGTAAATGTAACTATTCATTTTTTAGAAATTAGCAAAGCATTGTAACACAATTACTTCTTAATTTTACCATGTTAGTATAGTTGCTAAAGTTATACTAAAACTTCTACCTTGTAAAAAAGTTGGCGTATGTGTATGGCTTCCATATTGAATCATTAATTTGCAACTGGCTTGGGCTAAAATTTTTGTTTTGGCGCCCATGGCTCATCTTGACCATATGTGCAAAAATAAAGTTACTTTACCGCTTGAAATAAAAGTAATGAAATGAATGTATAAAACACATAAGAAACAAGAAAATAATAAAATAAATTTAAAAAGTTATCATTCTTAACTCTATAATCACGTATAAATGTGAATCAAAATACTTCTACGTTCTTTTAACTATAAATGTGAATCAAAATAAATTTATTTCAACTTATAAAGACCCGTGGTAAACTAACCAAATTTTTAAGAAACTTCATTAATACTCCTATGTTGCGGTGTGGGTTAGGGTGGCAAATCGGGTCGGGTTCGGGTAAAAAACCCTAATCCGAACCTGACCTATTTAAATCATCACGTTCAACCCTAATATTAGATAAGTTATATGTAATAAACTATCCCACAAATATATATTTTTTTTGAACATAAAAAAGTATAGATAGTAAATATTTGTGTATAACTAGTCATATCTAGTCCCAAAATAGCTCAAAGTTTGTTAGGGACTCTTTGGTATATATAGCATTTACTATCTATATTTGTGGGATAGTTTGTTACATATAACTTATCTAATACCTAACATGTTTACACATAACCCGAATGTGACCCATTTAACCCGTATATATGCTTAGGTTGGCGGGTTAAATAAGTTACACGAGTTGAATAGGTTAAACGAGTTTCGGGTTGACTCACTTAACTCATTTTATATACAAAAGTTGGCACATTACACGAGTTAAACAGGTTAAACGGGTTTGTAGGTCGACCCGTTTAACTTGTATAATAAAATATAAATAATTTTAATTTAAGAAAAAATCTTAAACGAGTTGGCGGGTCGGCCCGCTCAATTTATTAACAACTCAAACCTGACCTGTTTAATAAATGAGTTAGAACTTATTAATTTTTGTATCGATTTCAGGTTGGGTTTGGTATGACTTGTGAGGTTAGAAATTGCCACCCTAGTGTGGATCGTTACTGGAATTATTTATTGTTTAACAAAACATTGCAAGTAGTAACGCCATTATTTCTTAGTTTTATCACATGTTAATATAGCTATATTTTTTCCTGCATTAAATACATACTACTTATTTTAACTTATCGTATGTTGAAATAGCTAAATTTTTACTTCATTAAATTCATACTGTTACTTTTAACTTTGTTTGTATATAGCCATCACTTGAAGATATGTAACTAGGGCTGAGCATCACATACTTAAAACCGACCGAGATCGAGAAAATCAACTAGACCGACCAAACACCGACTGAAACGAAGGACCATCGGTCCGGTCTCGGTCATAACATTTTCCTTATTTCAGTCTCGGTCCGCTCCTACGTAAAAACCGACCACTATGTCTTCTTGAACTGGACCGACTGAAGGACCGGATCAGACCAACCCGGACTGGACTGAACACATTCGGTCTGATCCCCTATCTAGGGTTTTGATCGAATTCGGTTTCGGCGGCCTGTCCGATTTTGATTGGTCCGATCTGATTTTGGAACGATGCTCATCCTTATATGTAACCATATTTAACTTTGCTAACATGTCAATGAAAAAGTTGCATCGAGTCATAATGTCTGTATATTTAGTTTTTACAAGTCGTTATTTGGCCATGAGCCAACCAAGATGATGCCTAAACTAACACAAGTGACTTTGGTCCATTTTACTTACGAAGCTCATCAGCCCATATGTTTGAATAATAGACTTTCGGTTTACTTTACAGTTTACAGTTTACACGTCAATATATAAATAGGGATAAAAACACATAAAACAAAGATTAGTACATTAAAATGTTAGCATTAAAGATCTACAAATTAAAACACCTCTCGAGTGACATTCACATCAATAACATTTATTAATAACACGAAAAAAAATACTACATCACAATAGTAAAATAAAATCCATAATTACAAAAACAAAAAAAACAAAATCTACATTCTCCTACGTGACAATGGATCATACGTGCCATGCACTACAAAAACATTTTCTTTTACATATTTTTCTTTGTACACATTTATCGGAGTTTTGAAAGCAGTCTCTTTACCTTCGGATAGAATGTAACTGTCTAGATTTCACTTTTTCATACCTCACTCCAACGAAATTGATCACTGTCGTTGTTGTAGATTTGTCTAATTCATACACCACCGGCTAAAAAATCTCAGTTGACCTTCATAAAGGTCACGATACGTTAGATGTAAGCCACGTGTCAATACACGTAGGATGAAACCCGTGTCGACAGTTCGAAATTACTTTGACTGTATCACTAGCCTCAAACTCACTTAAACAAATCGAACACTCGGTCCATGTCTTGTCATCTCGACCGCACGTAACTACATGAAGTGAAAGTACGGTCGAGATATCAAGCCCGTGACATTTACGGGCTCAAAAATGATGTGATGAGTGATTGTTACGGGGACGATATGAGAAGCGACGAATGTAGAGGGAGAAAAAGGCGAGGAAAAAGAGGACGATTAGTAGGATGAGTATAGTGAGGGCTAATGACGAGTCGAAAGGCTAAAAATGTTGGAGATGTCGCGATAGGTTTAAAAGTGTCGAGGTCGGGGTCGGCTGCTATTTCTTGGAGCAAGGTTCGGTGGAAATGATTTTGGTTCATGGTGTGTGAATTATGATAAGGATGATAAAATAGTACTTGTTGCATTATTGTGAATGAGATATGATAGTGATTTGCAAGCTACTGTAGTATAATTACTTATTGTTGTGAACAAAAAGTAAAAATGTCCATAGTAAATTTTAGAACGTCAAATAAAAAATTGTTGATTGGATTCGTCAAGACTGTAAAGTGCGAGTCTATCAATCAACGAGTTGGTGAATCTAGAGTAAAATTGAAGTGTTGATTGAGTTAGTGCTTTGAAACATTGTTTTCGCACACGAATTTTCAGCGTCTGAAAGTCATGTTTCAAAGCACTAAGTTCCGTTCACAAATCATACGTGTAAAATAAAAGACTCTAAAGCGTACGCAAAGAACTCGAACTTTATGTGTATGTATCATTTTTACGTGTACAAATCGCTTTACGTAAAAGCTAGATACGTTATAAACTTTAAATATATGACATGTACTTATTTTCTCTAGATGTATTGATTGTACTACAGCTGATTGGTAAAATGAAAAGGTCGTATTGCTATGTTATTGTATTATTCTCTTTATTTGTAAGAGTACTACTTTTTGATTGATCCGGAACAATGTTTTATATAATGTTGGCAGATTTATTCACAGACGTTGGTGGCTTTGGTTTAGTGGCTAGTACTCCCATCAGTTGATCCTTAGGTCTCGAGTTCGAACCACCACCATTATTAGTATATTTTTTCATTCTTAAAAGAAAAGAAAAAAGATACTCTCATTAGTAGTGGAATATGAGCAAAAGTTTCATTTTTTAATTTGTATTTCCTACACTTCACGGTTTAGTAATATACTAATATCCTAATGTTTTGGTGATCTTCTTGTTTTTCGATCTTTATAGGCTCACGACTAAATAAAGTTTATCTAAATATTTACGGTATCGGGTATGTTTGGCAAAATTAGCTGTAAGCTGTATGCTGTAAGCTGTTAACTGTAAGCTGTAAACTGCAAGGCTGTTAATATGAGCTACTAGCTGTATCTTTTTTTCAATAAAAGTGTTTGGTAAATTAGGTGTTAAATGTAATTATAGGCTGTTAACAGTAATTTTACGTTTTAACAGCTCTGAAATATTTTAAAAGCTTCATGAATCAGCTTTTCATTTTGGAGCTATTTGTTTAAAATAAAAGCTTGAAGTTGATGTACCCAAACAGAGCTACTTGTTTTGAAAGAGATTATTTTTGCAACAAAAAGCTTACAACTCCATAAAAGCTGTCTACCAAACAGGCCCATCGTCTTTTCTTGAGTGGCGTATAGAGTAATCCTAGCTTACGTATGACCCGGTTTGAGTATGTGTGATGACGAGTTTAAATTTTTAGATCAGGTCAAGTAACTGTCTTATAATCTGTCTATAAACTGTTCGATCACGGTTACAGAAAACTACAAACAACAGTTAGATTTAACATGCCTTTCAATTTTTGGTATATGGCATTATAGATAAAAGACCAATTGTAATTTGACCATATACCTAAGATCGCATTCATTTAACAAGTCTTGAATTAAAAAAATGCCAATTTTCACCGACGACATTAACTTAAATGTAACCAATACAATCTTGTTTTACAAAAAAGTTGCCTATATTTAACAAACATCGCCTGTATACTCTGCATTCTAAGTCCAACAATTATCCAAGCCTCAAAAATATCATCACAAAATAATCCTAAGAGCTTACCATTATGATGATAATCTGCCTATTAAAATGCCACTAACAATAGCTCCAAACCACTTATTGGAGACAAATCTACAGCCAAACAGAAACAGAAAACTCAGGTAAGCACAATGAAGCCCTTTTGTATTTTAGATACGCTGTATGTGATCGAGTCTTCTGCCTTAACTTGTGAATACCGCTCTTTCGTTGAATCTATTTAGGTTTTCATATTGCAAGATATAAATTATGTTTTTGTGTTTATTATGCAGTGCCACCACTTATATATGCACACAAATTGGCAGCTGGAGGACGGATGCATCTCTAGACAGATATGTTAATCAATGAAAAACCAAGGTGACACACACTGTTGAAGCAGCCCGAAGAGTCCTTACACTCACCCAAAGTTAGGAGAATCAATTTTTTTTGCTAGTAAGTTGTAGTTTCAAACAAAGAGGGTAAAGGCAATGTTTTTTTTGCTAGTAAACCAAGTAAGGGAATAGAACAGGAAACACAAATGGAATGCAAAGGAAGTTTTTGTATAACCTTTTCGATTCATAAGGTTGAGAAGGTCAGTTTCATCATTGTGTCCCATTGTGATTCAATTACAGTAGGTGCATTGGCTCTTTTTTTTAATGATACCAATTTCAGAGATGTAGATGTTGAGTTGATCTCGAATACTGTTGGGTTTTGTCATTAATGTGTACATTACTGTGGTTGGTATTAAAATATTTTACTATTTTGCATTTCTTCTAAGTTATGTATTAGATCGACATATATTCAGTTGAGGTATGTAGCTGACAAAACTATGGTAATTTGTCATCATTTTTTTCCTAAATTCCAAGGTCTGTGAATTATTATCATACAGTTGAATAATATCAATGTTAGTTTGCTGCAAGTTTATCTTCCTTTAGTCTCAGGTGGGTGACACTTTGGACTAACATCATTTTTATGGACATGTTCAACCCTTGTTTGGACTTCACGAGTTATTGTCCGTTCATGTGGACCCTTCGAACGAACGATTTGTCGCGAGGAACTGATAGGATAAGCAGGTTTTGACCTGCACTTTTATCCATAGCATATGAAGCTTCTCTTTAGAGTCCAAACTAAGACCGATGGAGTTTTTTTAGCTCTAGCACAATACGAAACATGTCAACCCTTTAGGATTCTCAAATTATTTACTGTACTTCATTGAAAATCTAAACCACGTGTATAACACCATATTGTATTGTCATTGGCATCCTTTTGTAAAAGCTTATAAAACCTTTTTGGGTTTGTGTATATCTCTCCGATCTCCATGTACTCACTCTTGCTAAAACACAAAATATAAAGGAGCAAGATTCGTAAAGTTCTAAGACATGAGAACACGACATCTCATTCATTAACTTCCTTGTCTTCGGGTCACAGTTCCAACTACCAAGACATCAATGCTTACTACTACCTTGGTGTATATATTTATTACTGGGTACTAACCCTCCCTATTTACTACTACCTTGGTGTATATATTTATTACTGAGTATTAACCCTCCCCATTTAACTCCCTATCTAAAACCCAACAACTTTTCACAAAACAAATACACACATTAACTTTGTTGTTCAAACTCGTACCTTCTACCCTTCCCTACCTACATATCGAGTATATATTTATAATTCTTTTTCTAGTATCTAAAGTTATCAAACATCAAACTCGCCAGTTTCAACGAATTTTCTTTTCATCTTCTCCGTTTCCAAAACGATTCTTAGTAAAATTTTCAGGTGAATTTTTTTTATTTATTTTTTTATTTTTTTATTTTTTTTAATTACTGGCCTTTAAACTATTTTTGTTTTGTTTCTAACTGCATTCTCATAATATAGATTTGCTCCTGTTGGTTGACTTATGTTGATCAAAGTTGGAATCATTGGTTTTGTGGATGTTTTCTTAGAGTTGATGATGTTACATGTTTTCCTACCACGATTCCTCTGTTTAAATAGGTATAACTCTCATAATCATTCTCTTTTCTAATATTCATATAAAATTGCACTCGGTAGTTTATTTTAGGTTTCATTTAATAAATAGGGTTTTGATTTTTGTCAAGTATTTTTTTGGAACATGTTTTAACGGTTATGCAATGATTAATAAAGTGGCTTTGAGTGCTTGGGTGAAGAAAATTTGTTATTTTATGTGATATAAGATGAAATAAGCAACTTGTAATTACCTTAAGCTTCTTAAAGGATTATGAGATAATTATCTTTTGGCTTTTGAGTCTTGAAACTTCTTAAAGGATCATAAAGAACAATCATTCACATTCAAGACAATTATACAACTATAGTAACTAATTCTAGATAAACATGCCCTGTCAATATTCAAATATAAAACCTAGTGCACAACTATTTGGCGTAACATTAGTTGAACACGCTAGGGTGTGCCAAGACACCGACATGCTATAGTTAGGAGTAACACTTGTACTAAAAAACAAAAACACATTTCTTGTTGGATTTGTGGATAAATATTAATATGTGTATGTCTAGTATCGAACCCGAGACCTCGGGATTGCACACGTTACGAATGAGTATTAAGGAAAAATAATAAATGTATTTATATATTTATTATTAGACACAAGTATTTAACGACAGTTAGTATTTACCGTTAAATGACTAACGACCGTTAAACGCAAATAAGGAAAGAATGTTTGTATACAATTAGGAAACAAGAGAAAGATCTAGAACCCTCTAAAGGCTCTAGATCGACCGGTCATAAGGGAGGGGAAACCTTTGCCTTGGCTTGCACTCCAAGTTTTCTAATTAGTATATAAACAAACACATAGGGTCATTGTTTGGCTAATCTTTTGTACACACAATTATCCCTAAGTGTTTTTCTTCTTCTCTTCTTGTTCTAGCCGATCGTATAACCTTAGGGTTCATAGGATCGAAATTTTTGATCTTCAAAAATTGTTTCTTGTGTTGTTACTTGCATAACCTTAATATGGTTTAATTCGTGTGTACAAGAACGAGGTAATTACTCACTATAGTAATTATCAAGGGATCGAATAACAAAACGGTAAGGGGTTATTCATTGATCTAATATAAACCCTAATTAGGGTTCTTCACTTGTTCAAGATTATTAAAGTTTGATTCTTGTTCTTGCTAGAATCAAAAGGTACGTTCTTGTTTATGTTTATGTTAATCTTTTATAT